>QXTE01000385.1:227902-269120 GCA_003942145.1 Platysternon megacephalum | reverse complement strand
GACTGGAAAAAAGCTAATGTAGTGCCCATCTTTAAGAAAGGGAAGAAGGAAGATCCAGGGAACTACAGGCCAGTTAGTCTCACCTCAGTCCCTGGAAAAATCATGGAACAGGTCCTCAAGGAATCAATCCTGAACCACTTAAAGGAGGGGAAAGTGATCAGGAACAGTCAGCATGGATTCACCAAGGGCAAGTCATGCCTGACTAACCTAATTGCCTTCTATGATAAGATAACCGGCTCTGTGGATGAGGGGAAAGCAGTGGATGTGCTATTTCTGGACTTTAGCAAAGCTTTTGATACAGTCTCCCACAGTATTCTTGCCAGCAAGTTAAAGAAGTATGGGCTGGATGAATGGACGGTAAGGTGGATAGAAAACTGGCTAGATGGTCGGGCTCAACGGGTAGTGATCAATGGTTCCTTGTCTAGTTGGCAGCCGGTATCAAGTGGAGTGCCCCAAGGGTCGGTGCTGGGGCCGGTTTTATTCAATATCTTCATTAACGATCTGGAAGATGGTGTGGACTGCACCCTTAGCAAGTTTGCAGATGACACTAAACTGGGAGGAGTGGTTGATACGCTGGAGGGTAGGGATAGGATACAGAGGGACCTAGACAAATTAGAGGATTGGGCCAAAAGAAATATGATGAGGTTCAACAAGGACAAGTGCAGAGTCCTGCATTTAGGACGAAAGAATCCCATGCACTGCTATAGACTAGGGACCGAATGGCTGGGCAGCAGTTCTGCAGAAAAGGACCTAGGGGTTACGGTGGACGAAAAGCTGAATATGAGTCAACAGTGTGCCCTTGTTGCCAAGAAGGCTAATGGCATTTTGGGTTGTATAAGTAGGGGCATTTCCAGCAGATCGAGGGATGTGATCATTCCCCTCTACTCAGCACTGGTGAGGCCTCATTTGGAGTACTGTGTCCAGTTTTGGGCCCCACACTACAAGAAGGATGTGGATAAATTGGAGAGAGTCCAGCGGAGGGCAACAAAAATGATTAGGGGGCTGGAGCACATGACTTACGAGGAGAGGCTGAGGGAACTGGGATTGTTTAGTCTGCAGAAGAGAAGAATGAGGGGCGATTTGATAGCTGCTTTCAACTACCTGAAAGGGGGTTCCAAAGAGGATGGATCTAGACTGTTCTCAGTGATAGAAGATGACAGAACAAGGAGTAATGGTCTCAAGTTGCAGAGGGGGAGGTTTAGGTTGGACATTAGGAAAAACTTTTTCACTAGTAGGGTGGTGAAGAACTGGAATGGGTTACCTAGGGAGGTAGTGGAATCTCCTTCCTTAGAGGTTTTTAAGGTCAGGCTTGACAAAGCCCTGGCTGGGCTGATTTAGTTGGGTTTGGTCCTGCTTTGAGCAGGGGGTTGGACTAGATGACCTCCTGAGGTCCCTTCCAACCCTGAGATTCTATGATTCTATGATTCTATGATTCAATGCATGACGGTTTTGGAGGGCCATCTGTCGGATCGCCCTTGTTTCTTTGGCCAGGGCTTTTAAACTTTCTCCGGTTTCATTTGCCATTATTTCAACTACCTCTTGTAACTTCAGGAGCCTTTTTGCATGGCATTGAAAGATTGCATTGTTTTCACTAAGATTATTGTAGGGGGAACATGAGATTGATTTTTCTGTTTGATCCCAGGTCAAGAAAACATTCATATCCCCATACCCGGCCCGCCACTCTTTTAGTTTTGTTCAAATAATCCCACACACCATTGGCCACAATATGCTGAAGGCAACGACTTTTTCCCAGATCCAGCCCTGTCCCATTACACACCCAACACCAATGACTTTTTCCCTCTACCACACTTATCCATTTAGATACATTTATTCCCACTGCTTCCCAAGTGTCATTGTTGTTCCATGTTTTGTTAAACGGACGAGGTTCTCCAGTGAGGTCTGGGGAATTGAGTGGGATTGCCAGGACTGGAACACCAGCTTGAGAGTGGGCTGGGTTGTGGCTACAGACCCAGCAATTAGAAATATTAAGGGTCTGAGCTATCCACACTTGCTGCTGGATAAAATAATTGTCATTGTGGGCTCCCCAGACCTTAAGACACCAGCAGCCGAGGAACAGGTGCCACCAGAGGCACATGTTGGAGGCAAGGCCCTTCTGGTTCTGACAACCTCAACTGAGGGAACCGCAGTTACGGTTTTATGTCCACCAGGCAGCAGGCGCTAGGCTCGCTACTGCTCCTTCTCGGGCCTTGCTTTAGGTCGTTGTCTGCTTCTGGCAACCATTACGAGAGCGTAGATTGTAAGGTATTGCAGGCTGTTCCTCTACGTCTTCTTCTGGAGTCAAAATTGACTCTGCGCGGTTCTGAGGTGATGATTGGTTCGCTGGGGAGGGTGTCTTCTTACACTGCGAAGCATGTATCCACGCTGCGATGCCAGATAGTTTAACAGCTGTCTGGGTAGTAAGCAGTAACTGATGAGGACCCTTCCACCGGGATTCCAAGGCGTGTTTTCGATGATGGTGCCATACGTAGACCCAATTACCTGGCTCGAGGTCGTGGCAAGCGTCAGAGGTGGGTTCCGTCGGCCAGGTGGCTCGAACCTGTGAATGGAAGTGACTTACGGCTTGCATTAATCCCTTGCAATATTGAAGGAGCGTACTGTGAGTCAAGTTCAAGTCTGGGACTGGAGTAATGGTAGCCATAGCTCGCATAGGGCGTCCCATAACAATTTCAAATGGACTCAGTTTATGCCTTTGGGATGGAGTGGATCGCATTTCCATAAGGGCCAGCGGTAAAGCTGCAGGCCAGCTTAACCCTGTGGAGTCACAAATCTTAGCAAGCTTATTCTTAAGTACCCCATTTTGCCTTTCCACAGCACCTGCACTTTGTGGGTGGTAGGGACAGTGCAGCAGGTGTGTGATATGTAATATACGATCCAGGTGTTGAACGATTTGTCCGGTAAAATGTGTACCCCGGTCACTGGACAGAGTGGCAGGAATTCCCTTGGCAGGCATAATATGATTTAACAAACATTTGGCAACAGACAGTGAGTCAGCCTTGCGACAAGGAAAGGCTTCAATCCAACCAGAAAATAAACATACCATAACCAAAATAAATTCATATCGTTGACACTTAGGCATTTGTACAAAATCAAGTTGCCAATGCAAGAATGGTGCTTGGGGCAGGCCCCGGAATCCCTGAGCCACTTTTACAGATTTACCAATATTATGGCTTTGGCAAGTGGTACAGGTGGCACAGTGGCGGGCTGCAAAAGAGCTGAAATGGGGGGCCCACCATCCTGCCTTAGTTACAGCAGAGACCATCCCCTCCTTTCCGACATGCGAAACACCGTGTAGCAGGTCGGCCAGAGACGGGTAGAGTGAAAAGGGGGCCACAAAGGCGCCAGTAGGCGAACGCCAAAGGGAATCAGGATGTAGAGAGCAACCTTGGGCAACCCAGGAGTCTTTCTCGGCTTCTGGGGCAGAGTCTTGGAGCAGGGTGAGGTTAGTGAGGGACGGCGGTGGTATAGAAACATAAAGGGAACCCAAAAATGCATCTGGGGAAGGTTCTATGGCAGCAGCATGTTTAGCAGAGGCGTCAGCAAATGCGTTACCCTTAGCAACATCAGTATCTGCCATCGAGTGGCCAGGGCACTTAACAATAGCTAGGGCAGACGGAAGTAAAACTGCATACAGGAGAGCGGCGATGTAGGGGCCATTCTTAATAGGGGTACCGGCGGAGGTAAGGAAACCCCGAGCTTGCCAGAGGGTGCCAAAGTCATGTACAACCCCAAAAGCATAGCGGGAGTCAGTGTAAATGGTGGCGGAGCGTCCCTCCGCCAAAAAGCAGGCACGGGTGAGGGCAACTAATTCGGCAACTTGCGCTGAGGTTACAGAAGGTAAAGGCGCAGCTTCTAGGGTTTCAGAGAGTGACACTACAGCGTATCCTGCAAGGAGATGACCTTGGTTGTCTCGAAAACAGGAACCATCAGTAAACAAAACAAGGTCAGAGTTAGGGAGAGGGGCATCAGAGAGGTCAGGGCGCGGGACGGTGACAGCAGAGACAGTTGCAAGGCAGTCGTGGGGATCACCGTCATTAGACAAGGGAAGGAGAGTGGCAGGGTTTAACTGAGAACAACGCTTCACGGTAATATACGAAGCTGACAGCAGTAAAAGTTCATATCTGGTAAGGCGAGCGGAGGAGAGGTGGCCTGTGTTACGTTGTAACAGCTGCGGCAGCCACAGCACGCAGGCAGGGGGGCAAGCCTCGGGCCACAGGGTCCAAAGTGGCAGAGAAATAAGCCACTGGGCGGTTCTTGTCTCCGTGCACCTGAGTGAGAACTCCAAGTGCACACCCAGATTGTTTGTGGCAGAAAAGGGTAAAAGGCTTAGAATAGTCAGGCAGCCCTAAAGCGGGGGCAGAAGCCAAACCCTGTTTGAGGGAAACAAAGGCAGAGTCGGCTTCAGGGGGCCACGGCATGGGGTCAGGCACAGAGACTCGAGTGAGTTCCTGGAGAGGTTTTGCAAGGGAGGCATATTGGGGAATCCATTGCCTGCAAAATCCAGCCATGCCCCAAAACTTTCGGACCTGGCGTGGGGAGCGGGGTCGGGGAAAGCTAAGGATAGCCTGGACGCGGGCGGGAGAAAGTGTACGGGAACCCTGGGAGAGGAGAAAACCAAGGTATGTGACAGAGGCTTGACAGAGCTGTAGTTTAGAGCGAGAAGCCTTGTGACCGTTCTTTGCTAGGGCAGTCAGGAGCACTAAAGAATCAGTTTCTGAGGCAAACAGCGAAGGGGAACAGAGGAGTAGATCATTTACAGGAAAGGGAGAGAAAGATCATTAATAGTCAAAACACACTCACCCATGGGAGTGAGAGGTAGTAAAGGAGCTAAAATTTCCTGAGGTTCCCCGGCGTCCCGTCATTGTTGTGGGACAAAGTAAGGCTGGGGACTGACTGGCTGTGCCGGCAAGGGGCCTAGCTGGTTATTTACAGAGTTATCAGGCCGGCTCGGACATTCGTTCTTCCAATGTCCAGGCTGCTTACAGTAATTACAAACATCCCCATAACCCGAAAATCCAGTTCCTCGGCCCCTCCCTCGACCACGTCCCTGTCCCTGGTATTTTCCCCATCCCCGGTACTGTTTGCCCTGTCCTGAATAATGCTGTATTTGCAGGGCCATTAACTGATGAGCTGATTGTGCCTCCTTTCCTTTTAAGGTATGTTGGCAGTGCTCTGCCACTGTTTGCAATTTGTCCATGGTTTCGGTCTCCCACCCAACACTTATTCGTTTTAGCATGTTGCCAACAGCAGGTAGGAGGCCATTAACAAACGCATTAGCCAGGGCGCCCTGTCTGCTGTATACCAGAATGTTGCAGAAAAATGTCAGTTAGCCGGGTGCGATAGTCGCTCGGGTGGTCTCCCTGTCGCTGTTTACAGCCGTGTATGGCCGTCCAGTTAGTTTTAGGAGTCCATACTCTAGGGATGGCTTCAAAGAGATTTTTAGCTTACTCCTTACACTTTTTCCGGTATTCAGCATTAGGACCGGTGTCTGGTAAGGTAGAGTGGCGGTCAGCTGTGAGCCATTTTTCATGCTCACTAGGGGTAAGTAGCTTGCACAGCTGCAGGAGGTCTGCCTCAGAGGGTTCATAGGTGTCACATACTAACAAAAATTCCTCTGCGAATTTGGTAGGATTTTCCCGGGGCTTTGGAAAGCCTTTTACAACTGAAAGGAGCTCTGTACGAGTCCAGGGTTTATAGCTCCAAGTGGGACCCCCGTCTTGGCCCCCAGTGTGCAGGATTCGGAGGGGAGCCTGGACAGTTTTAGAGCTAGAGCGCAAGCAACGGGCCCAATCCTTATCCAGGCTATCTTTGCATGTATAAGACAAAGCAGAGGAGTCAGGCAGACTGGAGGGCTTCGGGGGAATAAAGGGCTTTTCTTTACCGGCCTGAGCGGTACCGGAGGAATGGGCCTGGGCGGTATCGGACGATCCGGACGGGTCTGAACCGGAGATCTCTGGAAATTGTTCCTGAGTCGGGGAATCTGGTGACCGTCTATTGATCCGACGCAAGGCTGCCAAGCCAATTAATGCGTCTTCCTCATCATCGTCCCCAGAATCTAACAAGGAGTTTTCTTCATCTTTTTTTTCAGAGAGACAGGAGTATGAAGGGGGATCTGCTCGGAGAATGGGGTAAAGGAGAGCGCTCGGTCTGGTGGTGGGAGAGGAGGTTTCCAATAAAGCTTTTAACTTATCATTTGAATCTTTGAGAGAGGCGAGTTTCGATTCTGTCCACCTACGATTTGCCTCTTCCCACCACTGCATGAAACAATCAACCTCTCCTCTGGCCAATTTAGTTTTAGGTTGGCCGAGTTTGTCTTTTAAGACGTCCACTCGGTCTTTGTCCCAAGATCCTAACAGTGGCCACTGAGTTTTGGGATCTCCCTGAGTTAGCCTAGACCATTTTTCCAGAAATTTACAGGAGTCCGGACCCTTCCTAAAATACATAAAATGAGCCGGCGTTCCTTTAGGGAACTGTCCCGACTTAGACGTCTGGTTACCCATACAGGAGGACTTTACACACACCAATCACACAAGAAGGAAATTCGGGTTCGTCAGAGCGATGCCCGGTGCAACACACAAAAGGAGCCCACAGGCTACTGCCTCAATCGCCCTTGCTTTCACACCAAGGGTTTCACCCAAGGTGCGGTGCGGCTGCGATTGTGCAGATTTCACTCACTCAGACCGCGGGGACAGGAACCCCTTGGTCGGCCGATCCCCGGACGGAGACGGCACCCAGACTCAAACACTCCACAGGAGGACAGATAGACACAGAGACAGGACAGTCCTCAGTCCGGACAAAACACAGAAATAATTACCTGACCAGATTCCTGATGTCAGATCCCGGGATCCCTACCAGAACAGAGTGGGAACCAACAAGTTCGATGGCGTAGACCTCACTGTGGTCGTGCGCCCTTCTGTTCAGGAGGAGGACCGCTCGGGCCAAATGCCCAGGTGCCGGCTGCCACGGTCGTCCTACAAAAACAGTCAGGAATCACACGGCTCCAGTGAAGACGGTTGCCATCTCGGTAGAACCTCCAAATTGTGAAAGTTAGAATCAAGACTCACAGTTTTTAGTTATAGACCACTCTGTTTTATTAGCGCAGCGCTGTGCTAATACATTCAGATAATGTGAGTACCATATAAGACTCAGACTGTCTTATTTATACAGATAAAAAGGGGGGGTGAACTTAACAAGAAAACAAAGGAAGCAAAGCTGATAAGTTTTCCTGGGGCCCGACACACATCTTATTTCCTTATTAACTCTTAGCAATCTTCTGCTAATGTCCCACCATTAGCTTAGGTGCGACTCATTGTTCTATATCTTAATGTTTCTCTTCCTGAGAACTATATTTCAACATTTCTCATTCCTGCTTAAAGGAACATACAGCATTTCTTTAATCCATTCTATTTTTACAATATAATTCATTCTACTTTCACACAGCGCTTTGTTGGCAGGAGATGCTCTCCCGCTGACAAAGCCTCCGCCCCTCGTTGGGGGGGGTGCTATTTTGTCAGCAGGAGAGCTCTCTGTAGACATAGCCTGAGACGCTGCCCCATCTTTCTCTTTCCAGGAAGTAGTCTCACTACAATAGTATGCATGCCTCAGTAGTTGGATCAGTCATTTTCCTTATCATCTTGCTGCTCACTATTTGATTTTATTTATTTTAGTTTTCCACATTTTTGTTTTATTCTGTAACTGGTATGGTCAGCTGTAAAACTTTGGGGAAAATATCATAGAACTTTGATTTCCTATCTCCATCATCTGGACAGGATATACATTACCTACTGTTTGCACTGCCCCACTACAGAGCAGAAAAAAATCTAATCCACTGGGAAGTAACACGCTTCTTCCTTTAGCAGATCAGTTGTCGCTATTTCTGGATGCTCCCTCTGCTGGATTTTCCTTTGTTACTTTGTCTGGTTTCATCATCTCATTTTCTCCTGACCTTTCTTTAGCCCAGAAGCACTGTGCTGCCCTGTAATAATTAGAGATGTGCTCTGCAACGTGTGGTTCCATACACAGCCAAACTTCCCAAGGGCTGTGCTCTTTGGACCCATCTTCAGAAGTGAATGGGGGTGTGTGTGTTTGTTACTCTCTCACTGTTCAATCTCTCTTCTTTTAAGGTTGCTCCAGACAGATCGGACTCAGTTTTGTGAAACCCAAACTTTGTGCATTCTCTGGCCTCTATTACTGTGACAGCTGCCATCAGGATGACGAGTCTGTGATTCCATCGCGCCTTATCCACAACTGGGACTTGACTAAAAGAGTAGTAAGTCTATGAATGGTCCAGGCAGGGGATACCCAATTCTTTAAAGATCCCCCTTGCTCAGCAGAAAGGCTGATATAATCCTGGGGGTCAAAAATGGGGCAGTAGTGAGTAGAAGTAAAAGGTATATGGCATTGGTGACACCAGTACTGGAATATTTTGTGCAGTTCTGGCATCCACGCTTGCAAAAGGATGTTGAAAAATTGAAGAGGGTGCAGAAAAGAACTGCAAAAATAATTTGAGGGTTGGACAAAATGCCTGACACTACAACACTGGGGGAGTTCCGTCTGTTTAATTTTCAAAAAGATCAGGAGGTGAATTTATTACACTGTGTAAAGTATCTTCACAGGGAGAAAATACCAAGCACTGAAAGGCTCTTCAATGTAGGAGGGAAAGGCAGAACAAGAACCAATGGCAGGACATTCAATCCAGACCCATTCAAATTAGAAATAAGACACATTTTTTTAACAGGAAGGTTGATGAACCTTTGTAACAAGCTGCTACAGTAGGGGTGGATGCTCCAGCTATTTGAGTCTTCAGATCAAGAGTGGATGACTTTCTGGAAGATGTACTTGTGTCATGATGAAATTCTCTGGCCTGTGTTATGTGGAAGGTGCAACGATCTTTTGGTCCCTTCTGGCCTTAAAATCTATGAATCAGCACTTTTGGTGCCCAGTCAGTGACTGTTTCTTCCTCCTCTATGTTTTCCTTTTAAACTTCCTTTGCAGATAGGCAGTGCTCCAACACCCATTGGAGTAACTGGGAACTCTTTCATAGATTTCAGAGTGCTTTGAATTGGGCCCCTATCAATGCTTGTTTTTTCTATATTTTAGGTTTGTCGACAAGCTTTAAAATTTCTGAATCAAATCCGCAATCAACCTTTAATTAATCTGAAATTGGTGAACGAAAGCCTGTATGCTCACGTGGAGAGGATGAGTCGAATCTGTAGAAACAGAGAACAGCTGAAACTACTTGGCGATTACCTTATAATGTGTCGGAGTGGGGCCCTGAAGGAGCTTAGCAAACGGTGAGGCCCCTCTCTAAGAATTCCCAGGCATCCTAACCTTACGGCAAGGCAGTGATCAATCCTGAACCCCAAATTGCCTTCCTCCCAACCTTTGCTTGATTCATCTCTCTCTCCTCCCTCTCTTCTGTCCTTTTCCCCAAACTGAGAGAGGCAGCACCTTCAGTGCAAATCTTCAGGTTGATCTGCAAAGGACATGAGGTGTTAGATAGTCCATAGCACCAAGTGATCCAGCCCTGGGTCCAAGGAGAGGGTTTGTCTAATTCTGGAGCTCAGTAATTCTCTGGAGGAGACTGAATTAAATGAACTCATGGGAGCTAGAAACTGCTGGGTTTTAATCCTGATTCTACCACCTGCCTGACTGTGTGATTTGAGCAAGTAACCCATTCTCTCCCTTACTCCCTTATAAAATGGAGATGATATTTACCCACATCATGGGAGTTCGGGAGGATTTGCTAATGCCTTTATAGTCCTTGGAAAGCATGAAGTGCCGGATAAGTGCTAGCCATTGTCCTGCTAGCCACACTCTGCCTTCCAGCCAGGCCCATTTCATTAAAACAGTGGGTCAGAAATCACCTCCCTTCTCGAACTGAATAAGACAGAAAGCTGCGGGTCCATACATACCTTTAACACCTTGGCTTACCCTGTGATCCTGCCTTCATTAGATAGGGTCCTGTGCATTGTTCTCTGCAAGCTTTTGCTTTCTTAGTACCCACCCTGTGGCTGTCCTGGAGATGGGTCCTGCTGTTGCAGGTGCTACTGGGGCCTGCCATATAGGGCGTGTGTGATATGCAAACTCAGCCCCCATCCAAAGCTCTGGGCACCCTTGAGCATACATTTAAAAAATTCCTGAATCAAATCTGCAATCAACCTTTACTCAGTCTGAAATGGGTGAACAAAAGCCTGTATGCTCCCGTGGAGAGGATGAGTCGAATCTGTAGAATCAGAGAACAGCTGAAACTACTTGGCAGGAGATACAAAGTAAAAATGAAACAGAGCGGCACCTTCCCTCCCCCCCCCCCCCTCCACGCACCCCATCTGTTCCCCAGTCCTGTGACCAGTGCAGCTTAGAATCCCTCTGTGCACTTCCCCACTAGACAGCAGGCCCACCCTTGGTGTTTGTCACCTCTGGCAATCTGATCACATCTCATCAGAGTTGGCATTTTCTATAAAGCCCCGGCTCTTGGAATCCTGTGATTACATGAGTATCTCAGCTTTATTGTTTAAAGTTTCTAGCCCACCTGGCGGAGGAAAAAAGCTGGAAAACATTACCCTGAAACACTTGAGCTAGAAGACAAATTAAAAAGATCCCAAATTATTTTTTTTAAATCTTCTGATTTTTAAACCAAGCTGATGATTTTAAGCAGCCTGAACCATGACTTTTGGATGCTTGTGACTGGCAACACTCCCTCAGCATCCTCAAGCCTTTGCCTGTGCCTGCCCAAAGAGATGAGCTTTCCAGTGATCCCAAAGGACAATAAATGGGAGCCATGCTGAGAGGAAAGGGACCCTCACTGAGTGCTCTGCCAATAGCCCTCCTCCCAGTTCTACCGAGGCCTCTCCTGATCACAGCTATGGCAGGTCGGGAGGTCCCAGGCCGTTGGATGTCAGAGAATGGTCATTTCTCACTGGTTAACTGGGTTTCTCCAACTCCCACTAACCCAGAAATCCCCCTGGTTTGTGCTGGGGTCCTTGGGACTGTTTTCCTCTGACTTCTCCTTTGGAATTTAATGGGAAGTTCTTGTAGCTTTTGTTCTTGTGACTCAGCAAGTTTTGAGCAGAGCTCTCTGAGCCAGCTTGCTCTGTGGTAGAGTGGTCCTGGAAGGGCTTTGTGGTTTTCCCTGTTTCCATCTGCTGTTAGGAGTTGTTCTACATCAGTTCTGGGCCCGCGTGTTAAGAGATGTGGGGAAAGAAATCATAAGAAAATACCATCCTGAACCAAGGCAATCTCCTAGCTTGAGAGGAAACAGCTGGGTAAAATTATATAATAAATATACTCACTGACCCTCTCTCAGAACATTTTTAATGTAGAGGTAATGGGAACAAAATCTGTGATCAATAATAGTGAAGTCAGATTTGCAGCAGTTTTCTTCAGAGTCTACGTCATCTGTTTCGTGTCCACCTCGGAGTCTGTTACAGCCCTGGTGAAATGTGTCTGACATTTTTTGTTTTGTGTTTGTTTGAAGACTTGATCATCGGGACTATCTATTGGAATCGCCCCATAAATACAGTGTAACTGATCTGAGACAGGTAAGAGCTTTGACTTATTTTTTTACTGTGTCACTGATGAAAATGTTTTGGTTTCTCTGCATGGAAAGGAAGCTGAAACTGACACTTTTTGCTACTTATAAAGGATCAAATAACTCACTTTGTACCTTTAATTCCTTTGCTCAGAGTATCTCTCTCAGGGCTGGTCTACACTAGGGGGGGGTGTCGATGTAAGATACGCAACTTCAGCTACAGGAATAGCGTAGCTGAAGTCGACGTATCTTATTTCGACTTACCTCCCGTCCTCACGGTGCGGGATCGACGGCCACAGCTCCCCCGTCAACTCCGCTACCACCGCTCGCCCTGGTGGAGTTCCGGAATCGATGGGAGCGCGTTCGGGGATCGATATATCGCGTCTAGACGAGACCCGATAGATCGATTGCTACCTGTCGATCCGGCGGGTAGTGTAGACATGGCCTCACTGTGTGAATCTGTGCCTGTATATAGGGTACAGGCACATGGTGTTCAGTTCTGTGTATAATATGTAAGGCTACAGTTTAGTCATGCCAATTTTTAGTAAAAGTCATGGACAAGTCACAGGCAATTTTGTACTATGTAAATACCCCTGACTAAAACGTAGGTGTTCTGTGAGGTGCCGCTGCTGCTGGGGGGTGGGGGTGCAGCTCGGGGCCCTGCTACTGCTGCTCCGGGGCTGGCCGCCCAAGCAGTGGCCGGTGCAACTGGCCACCTCAGCTGCTCAGACGGCCCTGGGGTCAGCCGCACTGGCCGCTGCAGAAGTCAGGGGGGTCCCGGAAAGTCACAGAATCGGTGACTCCCGTGACAGGCTCGCAGCCTTATTAATATGCACCTAACCTGAGCTCTAGTTGCATGTAATATTGATCCAGGGTTAACATATAAATTACACAGTCACAGGGCATTCACCCACGAAAGCTTATGCTCCAATACGTCTGTTAGTCTATAAGGTGCCACAGGACTCTCTGTTGCTTTTTACAGATCCAGACTAACACGGCTCCCCCTCTGATACAGTCACAGGGTTCACTCACTGCTTGCGGTGCCTCCTGCTGGCCATCCTGGGGATTAGCTCCACCAGCATGTGCACTCCCTCCGCTGGTGTCTTCCCCTGTCTTGTCTCGTCCTGCTACCCCACTCACTGCTGGACCTGCAGCTTCCTCTTCATGGCTTGGCCCTCCTGCCTGGTCACAAAAATCCTCCCCTTCCAAGGAATCCAGAGGCCTTCCAGACCCTGCTGTCAGGGTGGCGTCTCCAACGCCTGTGCCACTATCCAGTGGCTGGTAGGGGAACCCAGGCCCGCCCTCTACACTGGGTTCCAGCCTAGGGACCCTAGAACAAGGAGCCATGGCCTATATTGCCTTAGTCCTCACTGCTATTTCCTTGGGCTTCTTCCTACTCTACTGGCTTCCCCCTCTCTAGATTTACCAGGTTCTTGACTCCCTCCACTCAGAGAGTGACTGCAGCCTGCCTTTCTGCAGCCTCCTGCCTGCAGCCAGCTACATGGCTATATGCTGGCTCTGCCTGTTCTGCACAGCTGAGCCTACTCCTAATTAGTGGTCAACTCCCTGGCTGCTCCTCCAGGTGCACCCAGGGGAGTTAATTGGCCTGCCTAGCCACCTTAACCCCTTCCAAGCCAGTGTGGGCAGACACCCCACCACATACAGCCAACCTCAATCCAAACCCTGCACTTCTCCCACCCCTCCCGTACAAAGAAAGGATGGATAGGCTTCAGAGTGTGCCCAGACGGGCAACAGACACTGGGTCTGTCGCCCAAAGCATGAAGAGAAAGTTCCAGAGTTTGGGACCCTCCGTTTGGAATGCCCTGGCTGCAGCCCCAACTTGACCAGATCTGGGGAGTTCATGGGCAAAACGCAAGGAGGGACGGGGTGTCTCTAAGGTGCACAGGACTCAAACCATAACACGTTTCTTCCACCACAACTGCACTCAGTGATGGTAGGTGTCTGGGTGAATGTGAGAGGCCCTGCTACAGCCTCTGGGGCTAAGTCACCAGCCGGATTTTCTCATTTCAAAGCTGGGCCTTTGCTGTGCCCTGCATCCCAACAGATGCTGGGAGTCAACCTCCGTTATTCCTATGATCAAATCTTGGGACGGTAGCAAGCACCTAGATGATGATGCGTGCCATGGGACAGACTGCGAGAGAGGGAGTCTGCTTGGTAGCCAGGAACCAAACTAGATAAATCTGTATCGTTCTGCGTCAGCAGCTGGAATCGCATCCAGAGCCAAAAAAGAGCCAGTACAGACTTTGGGGTAGTGATGCCTGTGACTCTCACAGCTACATCTTGCACTAAAAGACTAGCTCCTCGGAGAGCACAGCCGGAATCGCCTCTGGCGACCTGCCTAGCATCAGAGAAATGGATAGTCACCTTCCCAGGCACAAATATTCTTGGCTTCTGATGTCACCGGATGCCAGAGAAGCAATCAGGGATCCAAAACTACCCTTAAATATCAGAGGGGAGCCGTGTTAGTCTGGATCTGTAAAAGCAGCAAAGAATCCTGTGGCACCTTATAGACTAACACCCTTAAATGTAACTTCTTGGGCAGAGGGAAAGTGCCTTGTTCACTAGGCCAAACGCCATCCCTGCCCATACCTCTAGATGGCTCTCTGCTGACCAGCGCCACCTCTGTCTTGTCTCCATTGAGGTTGCCCACATCCAAAGCTTTATCCCAGCAAGGTGCTAGGGGTGCAGTTCAGCCAGCACACAGCTCTGCAGCAGTTAAATCCCACTTCTGCTTCGACTCATAGCTGAAGTGGGACGTAGCTGGCACATAGTCCCTCTGCACAGGAGTGCATTGCTCACGGGGAGAGTAAAGACACTGCACCATCGGAGTACAATGAAAAGGTGTTTTGGAACCCACATATCAGTTGTATGCAGCCTGCATCACAATCTCCCCCAGCAGCCTCACATATGCATGGAACAGGAGAGGTGATAGAACGGATCTCTGCACATCCGCAGACCAGAGCAGTCTTGGGAAAAGGAGAGATGCACACCAGAGAAAACTCAGGCTATGTCTACACTACAGACCTTACAGCGGCATACCTGTACTGCTACAGCTGTGCCACTGTGAGATCTCCCATGTAGCCGCTTTGCCAGCAGGAAAGAACTCTCCTGTCAGCATAATTAAACCACGCCCAACAAGCAACGTTAGCTGTATCGGCAGGAGAGCCTCTCCCGCCAACACAGTGCTGTCCACACCAGCACTTTTGTCAGTGAAACTTATGTCAGTTAGAGGGCTGTTTTCGCACCCCTGGCCAACCCCAATTTTGCAGACAAAAGTGCTAGTGTAGATAAAGCCTTAGTCTGACTCTGCTCCTAGCTGAATTTACAGGCCTGGCAGTTAGTAAAACACCTTTTCACTTGCAAATTGAGCAGAAGTACTCTGGAGTCCCCCAGACCTGGTATGGCTGGAAGCAGGCACAGTATTAGGGTACGTCCAGACTACCCGCCCGGATCGGCGGGTAGCCATCGATGTAGCGGGGATCGATCTATCGCGTCTCGTCTGGACGCGATAGATCGATCCCCGAACGCGCTCCCTTCGACTCCAGAACTCCAGCAGGGCGAGCGGAGTTGCGGAGTCGACGGGGGAGCCGCGGACGTCGATCCCGCGCCGCGAGGACGCGAGGGAAGTGCGGGTACTTCGAAGTAAGATACTTCGACTTTAGCTACGCTATTCTTGTAGCTGAAGTCGCGTATCTTACTTCGACATCCCCCCCTAGTGTGGACCAGGCCTCAGTCACTTTCTGAGTACAGCCATATTTTCAAACAGCACTAACCACCAGTGTGTGTGAAGCAGTAGCTCGAGGTTGCACAAAGAAGCTGCACAGCAAGAACCCACACAGACAAACTTCCCCAATGTTATTTTAAGTTTTCTCTGTTCTGCAGATAGCCGATGGCATATTTGAAGTGTACCTGCAATCTCTGATCCAGTTTGCTTCCCACCATGTCTATAACTGTGACCTCTGTACCCAGCGGGGCTTTATCTGTCAGATTTGTAACCACAGCAGCATCATTTTCCCCTTTGAGTTCGACACAACCACCCGGTGAGTGAAGCTTTCCATTGTAACTTCCTGTCATGGGACGTTTAGCGTGGAAGGCCCAGGAAACTCCTGACTGGCTTTGTCAACTCTTCCTCCTGCAAGGGACGGCTGTTCGGAGATTTGATGGGAAGCAGGTTTTGATGTAGCCTGTCTGTCTATCTTAGGTACTTTTCTGATCCCCAGAACTGTAGTATTCGAGTGCTTCATAATCTTTAATGCATGTACCCTCACGTACCCCTGGGAGGCAGGGCAGGGCTATTATCTCTATTTTACAGGTGGGGGACTGAGATTGAGCCCTGGGCTATGCTAAAAAATTAGGTCAACAGAGCTACCTCACTCAGGGGTGTGAAAAATCCACACCCCAGCGGCATAGTTAAGCCGACCTAACCCCAGGTGTAGACAGCGTTAGGCCGATGGAAGAATTCTTTCATTGACCTAGCTACTGCCTCTCGGGGACGTGGAGTAACTACGCCGGTGGGAGAACCCTTCCTGTCGGCACAGGTCACGTTTACACTGCAGCGCTGCCCCTGTACCCTTTCAAGTGTAGACAAGCCCAAAGGGACTCACCCAAGGGAGGCTGTGACGGAGCAGGGACTTGAACCCAGGTCGCCTAAGTCCTAGGCTAGTGCCCAAAGTACTGGGCCATCCTGTCCTCTCCTGGGTGTGTTGGGAAAGAAGATGGTGACTAGACAGCTGCCTGTTGCCTGTGCTGAGAACACAGGCCTAGTATTGGGCTCCTGAGGCCACACCTAGGCTCCTAAACAAGTGGCCTGGCTCTCAAAAGTGCTGAGCCACCCAGCAGCTCCTATTGGCTTCAGTGGGTCCAGAGGGAATTTGACTCCACCGGGTGTCCTTCAGAAAAAGGCAGTGCAGCCCTAGGGAAGCTAATAGAAGTGGTGGGAGGGGAAAACAGGATGGTTGAGAGAGAATTTCCAGAGCGAGTAGCAAAAGAAATGTGCTAACTCTGTCAGCAGCATTGAAACCTGCAAGAGACTCCGTGAACAGAGCTCCAGGGTGCACAGGGAGATATAAAGGAGTCAGTGCCCTAAATTCCCAGACGGGGGGTTCAATCCTGCAAAGTGCCCTGCGGGGCTCTGGCCCTGATCCACTTAAACACATGCTTAATTTTAAGCAGGAGTTATTCCATTGATGCACTTTTGAAGGTTACAAATGGGCTCAAAAATAATACTGCAAAGATTGGAATGTCTTTTTATAAATTGGTGGGACGCCCTTGCCAGGGACACCGTGTTCAGTTCCGATCACCCTGTTCGAACCAGCTATAGCAGGAATAGGAGCTCAGAGGCAGGGGATTCGAGGCCCAGAGAGATTTCCAAATGGTGAGCGTGAAAAGACTGGTGGTCTAGTAAATGGACAAAAAAAATAGTGAGTGGTCTGAAATGCTTCCCTGTGAAGAGAGAGCAAAACTGTTGAGAGCAGAGATGACTAAGGGGACAAAATCCTGACTGGAGCCGAGATGGGAGACAGCACACTCCTGTTTACCCTTTCCTACAACACAGGAATAAGGGACAGTCAGTGAAAACGAAAGGTAAAAAATTTAAAATGGTTAAAAGGAAGCATTTGTTTACACTATGCGTAATTAACCCGTGGGACTCAGTGCCACTGGATATCATCAAGGCCCAACACCTGCGCAGGTTTTGGAAAAAGATACACTTACATTAACAGCGCATGTCTGCAGCTCTGTTAGCTAGCATTTCATGTTTTTTAAAGTATACCTACCCTCCTTCGAGGTCTGATCCAACCACTAACTGCCCAGGACCAGGGGGAGAGGTTTTCCCCCACGGGCAGGTTATTCTGTAATTGTCCAGTGCAGGATTTCTTGTGCCTTCCTCCTAAGCAGCTGGGGCAGCATTTGGAGATGGGGCACTAGCCTGGTCATTGATGCGCTCTGGCAATTCCTGTATTACTATACTGAGCCTAGTAGCCAGTCCGGAAGTTCTACAAGAGATTTGTGGGACCATGTGGGCCTAACACATCAGGACTAAGGAGTGTTTCCAGTCTGGATGTGCCTAGCAGAATGGCTTGTGATTTCTGCCCCCTCAGCCTAGGGCAGGGACTGCTCCACATTCAGTATCTAACATGAGAGCCCCAGCTGACTTTTTTTCCCCATATCTTCTGACTAAGCCAGACCCACAACCAGAACATGTGGGTCCCAGGCATCCAAGAGGAGGTGCGCCACCCAGCCAGCCCTGGGGTCAGAGTGGCACATCCTGTTGACTGTGATCTAGGGCTGTTAACCTCATCCCATTGAAGCAGGCTGCTGTTGCTCTTTGCCATGTGTAACAGCTGGCTGCCGGGATCATGTTGTATATGACTCACAGCAGGATATGTCTGAAATGCCTCCTAACAATGTGTGAACAACATTGTCATTTTCACATGAGCGGCAGACATTTCCTGAAGCCGTTCTCCTGGCAGGTGGAGGGTGCAGTCATTTCCTTTTGGCAACAACTCACTGGGTATTTCTACACTGCAATTAAACACCCACGGCTGGCCCACGCCAGCTGACTTGGGCTCGTGGGGCTCAGGCTGTAGGGCTGTACGATTGCTGTGTGGATGTTCGGGCTCAGTCTGGAGCCCGGGCTCTGGGACCCCATGAGCGGGGGAGGGTTGAAAAGTGGCACATTGGCCACGCCAACAGTGTAAGTCTGTGCTGCGGGCAATGGGGCTACAAAACTGCACCGCACTCTTGCAGCTTCTCAGCAGGTGCCTGCTGTATCGGGGAGCTTTCATCCTTTAGTAATGGGACTCCACAATCCACTGGATTGTACTTAAAGGTCCAGTTCTTGTGAGTTACACAGGTGTGAATCCACAGAAGCCAGTTGAATTACTCTGGATGTACACCAGCATGACCCAGAGCAGAATTTTGCCCTAGCTCTTTCAGACAAGAACAGTGCTATGTGTTTTTGTGGCTTCCCCACTTTGTTAACATCAGTGCAAACGCTGTTTTTCTCCACTTCCTTTGGATTTTCCCTCTGCTCTCAACACCTGGGCCGCCTGTTGTTTCTTTGGTGTGTGGAACTTGCGTCATGTGTCTATTGTATACAGAGCAGCCCCAGATTTACAGCATCAAAGTGCTTGTCTCAAGTGTGATATCTGTTGTGTGTGAGACATTTGCATTTCACCATAATTGGTGTCATTTAAATCTAGCTTGGGTTGCCTGAGTTTGCCCTTTCAGCAAGCGAGATTTGGACATGTAAGTGGATTAGATAGGGGGAACAAAGCTAAAACAAGAAATATAGTACTTCTTGTATCACTGGCAGTCCCTGAACTTTCCCTCACTCCTCCCAAAATAACCAGTTAACCAGACTTTACTACAGAGCCTGTTTTGAATAGCTTGATGCAATGTGTAATTTGCTGCTCTTTACATTCCATGTTCATTGCAGGCTCTGCCTCAGAATAGGGATGCCTCCCAGGAATATTCATGCCTGTGCAGTGAGCCTTCCATGATCACCGCCTAGCTAATCGGGCTTCCGCCATACCCAAAGCTTAGCAAAATCAAAATCATAGAATCATAGAATATCAGGGTTGGAAGGGACCTCAGGAGGTCATCTAGTCCAACCCCCTGCTCAAAGCAGGACCTAATCCCAACTAAATCATCCCAGCCAGGGCTTTGTCAAGCCTGACCTTAAAAACCTCTAAGGAAGGAGATTCCACCACCTCCCTAGGTAACCCATTCCAGTGCTTCACCACCCTCCTAGTGAAAAAGTTTTTCCTAATATCTAATCTAAACCTCCCCCACTGCAACTTGAGACCATTACTCCTTGTTCTCTCATCTGGTACCACTGTGAACAGTCTAGATCCAAAACCTAGTTCGTGTTTTCTGCTCAGTCACAGAAATCAAAAGGCTTTTCCTTCCCAAGGCGTCTGCCCATCTCGAGGGTGCCTGCAGACGCTTCTAGTGTCTCCTCCCGAGCAATGTCTGCCTCTAGCTGTCTGGCAGCACTTCCTGCTCTGTCAGATACGAGCACAGTCTGGGGCAGGGAGGATGTTGGGGGAGGTCATGGCTGGGCCCTTGACGCAGGGAATAGAGGCAGAGTCTTCGTTCTTACAGTCGTTCTGAAATTGCTGGGTGCCCTTTGCCTGAGCTGACCTGCATTTAAAAATGAACCTTTCCTCATCGCACAGCAACATCATTAGCTAGTTAANAACCCCCCCCCCCCCCCCCCCCCCCCCCCCCCCCCAAGATTTTAGCAATTCAACCTTCAATATTTTCATTTTATTTTCCACTTCTTAAGAGCTTTTTTCTGCTCTGACATTTATGTGCATGCAAAACCTTCTTCTTTCGTAGTGTTTCCCCTAATGTTCTTTTATGTGGAAACAGTAAATAACGTTCCAACAGCTGACTGCAGTCAGCTGACACCGAACTGTGGCTTTTCCACCTGTAGTTGGTGGTTGATGGAGGTAAATTATCTCCATTTCTTTGATTAATTTTTTTTGCTGCTGGCTGGCAGGGTTAGTTTATTTGTATGTTAATATTTATGCTGCTGGCTGGTGATTGATAAGTCTAATCATTGTCAGAGCTTTTGTATGGATGGGGTGGGAGTTATGTTGAATCTGAAGAAACAGAAATAAACTCTCGAGTTACATTCTCGCGATGTGGGGAATCTGTATTCTCTGCCCTAGGCCCAGTGATCATTGTGTTGCTGAAGAGATGATTTTGCTTTTGCTTTTCTTGTAGATGCAGAGATTGCAAAACTGTTTTCCACAGGTGCTGCCAAGACAGCACGAAATCTTGCCCCCGCTGCGAACGCCGGCAGAAATACCAGCAACAATTGCAAGTGGACGTCCTCGTGGAACCAAATATGTAGTGAGCAGCTCCTCACAGATGGACTCTACACAGAGCTTTGCTCATCTGCAAACTCGTGACCTGGACACTGTGCAGAGGAAGGGAAAAGGGAGCGTATGCCAAGTGCCATTCAGTCCTAGAAAATACATTCCTACCACTGGTTGGAGCAGCTCCTGTGTGCAGATGTTCACCAGGGTAGGAGTAGCCTAAACCATACAGTGCTGTGAGGATGCCTAGGAGAGGTGCAGCTCCTCATGTACAAGCAGAGGCTACTGCTCCTGTGAGTGCTGAAAAGAGAGCCAGTGAAGGAAAAGCCTGCTGGAAAAGATCAGTGACTCGCAAAGTAATGGTGTTTCTATTCACACTAATCTGGTGCTGCTTATTTTTTGCTGAATGTCCCTCCCTGTGAAAGAAGTGTGTTCCATTTACTGAGCTCCACGGGTTCCCATCTTAGAGGAGATACTACTTGGGATGGAAATCTGATAGATTTCCTGTGTGTAAACCACAAGGTTTGCAATGGAGTGCCTGTAACGGAAGTATGTTAAAGGTCTAGTTTTTTAGAATATTCGCAATACTGAAAGCCAGAATTTTTCATACATGACTTTGCACAGGAACTGCATCTCGCCTGCTTGGGAAATAAACATAGCAGCTACCTGCAGCCAGACTGCAGGGGAACTTTTCAAGAAAAACAAAAACAAAACCTGAAGCTGACCTGAAGCTCTTGTGCCTTTAGCACTTCGTCCACAGCAGCTGCTTGGTCCTGCTGTTTTCGTGCCGTGTGCCAAATGGCTGGGGTATGCTGTGTAAGATGAGATGTCCAGACGTCCCCCTGTGAGAGGAGAGGCCATTCTTCTCTTCTGCAGCGAAACCACGGGCTCTTCCGCATCTAGCATCCACCAAGGAAAGAGGCCTTTTAAATAGCAAAACAAAAAACCCAGATCCTCCTGGGCTGCTGCTTTTTATTTTTGGCCAATAATGAGGCTGCTACTAGATTTTATTTTCCTTTCACTCTGATATGGAGATTATTAAAGTTTATCTAACAGGGAATTATGTCCTTTGTGGAGGTTGCTCCTCTTGCTGGTGGATTATGGAAAAAGCTTTAGACTGGTCTGGAATCCAGTTTCTACATTCTCAGTGGAAACACCTGCACAGTGAAGAAATAAATTGGCCTACAGCATGGTATTATGTTAACCAGGGTAGATCCTTACCTTTGTTTTAATTACAAAAGGGGCCACACTTTTATTAAGGGCTTCCTTGGTGTTTAACTGACTTTGTCGGGACAGGCAATTGGAAATGAAATTGTGTGTTGAATTTTGCTCCAGAAGAGCTTTGCATTTGTCACCCGTTTTTCCCTTAATGGCTGAGCAGTGATCCTGGATCCAGCTTGTCTCTTTCCCACCCCCCCACTCCCCTTTGCATCCTTTAAGCAGTGGTGAGCTGGAGCCGGTTCCCACCGGTTCGCAAGAACCGGTTGTTAAATTTAGAAGCTGGTGTAGAACCGGCTGTTAAGAGGCGGGCGGGTGGGCAAACAACTCCAGTCCCCCGGCCCCTCCCCCGCTCCCCCTCCTTCGCAGAGCCGCAGCGTCTGGGCAGCTCTGCAGCTCCTGCCGCTTTGAGCAGCAAGGTAAGGGGGGGCTGCGAGCTCCAGCGGGCCACGCGGCGTCCTTACACGCTGCCCTGAGCAGCATGGTAAGGGGGCCGGGCCGGGGCTGGGAGGAGGAGTTGGATAAGGCAGGGGCCGGGAGGGGGCGGAGGTTCTGGGGAGGAACGGGGGGGGTGGTTCGGGTAGGCATGAGTTTCGGGGGTCTGTCGGGGTGGCGGTGGATGGGGTCGGGGGAGTCAGGGGACAGGGAGCGGGGCAAGTTGGGTAGAGGGTGGGGAGGGGTCCTGGGGGGCAGTTAGGATGGGGAGTCTCGGGAGGGGGTGGTCAGGGGACAAGGAGCGGGGGGGGTTGATGGGGGCAGGACATGGGTGGGGGTCGGATGGGGGTGGGACAGGCTGTTTTGGGAGGCACAGCCTTCCCTACCCGGCTCCCGATACAATTTTGCAACCCCGATGTGCAGGGCCGGCATTAGGAAGTGCGGGGCCGATTCGAACAGATTCGACGGGGCCCCGGCAGGGATGACTTAAAAAAAAAACACGTAAAAAAACATATGGAGCTTGTACTCACCGGGTGGTGCTCCGAGTCTTCGGCGGCACTTCGGCGGCGGGCCCTTCACTCGCTCCGGGTCTTCGGTGGCACTGAAGGACCCGCCGCCGAAGTGCCGCCAAAGACCCAGAGCGAGTGACGGACCCGCCGCCGAAGTGCCGCCGAAGACCCGGTAGGGAACCGGTTAAGTTTTTGGCAGCTCATCACTGACTTTAAGTGCAGCTGGTCAAAGGGGGTGCAGACCTGGAAACACGTGTTTTACAACTCTCACTGGGTTTCTTACAGCCCTGCTGGGAGAGGGAGAGGGGAGGCTCTGGCTGATTGGCTGCTTTTCCCACTGCCCTGCCTCCTGCGGTAGAGCAGCCAATCAGAACTGTTGCAGGAAGCCGACAGCGCTCCCTCTTCTCTCAAGAACTGAAGCCATTCTCACGTGAAGGGGGGGGGAGCGAGGAGCCCAGCAGCTCAGGGCAGCTCTGCTCCCCCCTCCCATCCACTGAGCAGCAGGATGGCTCCTAGCCCCACCCCCTGGAACACCAGGCCTGGGAACGGGGGGAGGGGAACTGCCTGGGAGAAGTGGGGAGGAAGCAGATGTGACATCGCTGTCATTCAGAGAGCAGCCCCCACTCAGATTCGGTCTCGCTGAGCTGCTGGGCTTTCCTCCTCACCTCCTCCCCCGGTTCCCTATCTCCACAGACACTCCGCTCTCCAGCTGCCCCATCTCAATGCCGCCTCTGACTCAGCTCCCTCCTGCTCTGGCCTCTTGCTAAATTGTGGAGTTGCTTCTCCAAGAGCTGCCTTTGGCCCCTGCTGAAACCCCTGACATCTGTCAGCTGGCTCACCGTAACCTTCTCCGTCTTGTGCCGCTGCTGCTGCTCAGCTGCCTCCCCATGTGCCCACACCACCTCATTCCCCCACGGGCTGCCTGTCTCCTATGACATCACTTTCAAGCCCGTTGTCCTCAGCTGCAAGGCTCCTGCATAATGCCACTGTCCATATCTCTGCTGCCATTTCTCCCTCTCACTTCCTCCCCCATTCTCGTCTTACAGCTCCCTTTGTCTCCTTCCCCCGTAGCGTTGTGCCCTATGCTCTCTGCCTCTGTCTTTTCTAACTCAGACTGTGAACCCTCTGGGGCAGGGGCCTGGGCTTATCTGTGTGTGTGAATTGACTGCATTGTGCACACAAGTGTTTTATAATAGCTCTCATGTCCGCTGTACCTTCTGTAGTAAGTGAAGGCCCTGATAAAGGCCCAGTATGAGGCCTGAACTGAAGTAATGGTCAAGACTTTGCTAACATAAAGCAAAGTTAAGCTGTGAACCAGAGGCAGGCCCTGCTCACAGAAGCTGGCAAGGAAAGGGCTGATGCTGCAAGAAGATACATACCTAAAAGGTACAGAACACTAGGGATCAGAATGTATACGTTCCACACAGATAACATGGAACAGGCCGACCCATCCCAATGACAGGGGCAAAAGGGTAAAATGATGGATAGAGTTGTTTTGATCGAACCAATCTGTACAAGGTGAGAGGCGGCACCTTACTACGTAGAGGGGTTGTACCTTGCTGCGTAGAAGGGTTGCACCTTAATACGTCAGGAGTGATGTGTAATTTGTTTGTACCTGTGTATAAGAACGTATCCCTGGGGCAGTGTCTTTGTCCGGCCGTAGGGGGAGTGGAAAGTCCCGCCACTAAGCCGGGTCCTTGCCAAGAGGCACTTTCTCGTAGTATGCCCTGAGTTAGGCTAAGAAACCTACAGGGAACTGCAATTGTGTCCAAGATCGCAATAAACCTAGTCGACGTGACTTTGCATTTTACTGGACTCTGTGGTTATTGGGGGTTCTCTTCGGGTCTGCTGGATCAGCTATCTGCGCAGAGCTGGGGCAGCACACAGAGGGAACATACGCACGCAGCCGAGTGATATCAACAGGAGAAAGCAGAGCACCACACCGGTAGCATCTGACAACACTGGTGACCCCGACCGCTGATCTGGTGAGTAAGCGAACCTACCGTGGTAAGAATCGCAATCCAACATGGCAGCAAACCTCGAGCTAGGGAACCCCCTGATCCCCTCCCTTATGATCCCCACGGAGTTTGATAACTCTTGGACCCGCTGAATTGCCAGTAAGGGGGGTCCATATGAATTTTAAAAAGAGAATGGGAAAACATGGACTGGCATATGCAGAGCGATGGTAGAAACCGAGGCTCTGAGAAACAGTAATAAAAGTAAAAAAGCAAGAATTTTGCAACTCATGTCTATAGCAGTGAGGTGGCTCAGACGGCATGCTGGCCAAACAAGTAACAGAAAAAACAGGAGAAGTAGAAAAGGTAACCCGGGCAGTCGAGCACTGGAAAGCCCAAGCTGTGTTAGCAGAGCAACAGGCGGTCCAAACTCATAATATGCTCGAGCAAGTGAAGCAGGAAAATAAAAAATTGAAAACAGCTGTAAAAAACCTGCAGAAGCAACAAGTGCCGTCCCCTGGGGTTCAGCATTCTTCAGGTGCTGTTACAGTGCCTGAGGAATGGGAACAGAAATGGAAACAGATGGCTCTTGCCAAGTTAAGAGATGGAACATGGGACAATTGGGATGGATGTTGCAATGGGGACATGTGGAATGACTCTGTTAAAACATCCTGTCATGACCCATGGGCAGGGGCTACCGCACCGCAACCACCATCTTATGATAAAAGCCAGGTTCCAGTTAAATTTAAACTGAGACCTAGACTGGTGCCTGTCAGAACGGGACAAGTAAGTGCACAGAAGGAAAGAGTAGCAAACAATACTTTCACTGAATTGGTAAATCAAATGAAGGAAAATATGGAACAGTTCACAGAGCACATTAGGAGACAGGAGCTGCGACTCGATTGCAGGGGAGTAAATACAAAAGAATTTCAAAGTAAAAAACTAAAATTAAGTGGGTTAACACCTAGAATTAATGCATTAACATATGGAGTTGCCCCAAAACAGTTAACTGCAGCAAAAAAGGGCACTCCCGCCATCCATCTGGCATGCACACAAAAGCAACAGACATTGGGGGAACAAATTCAGGTTTTACAAGAGCAGGTAACTACCCCCATTCTCCTCTCAAAGCCAGGATAAACAGGGCTGGCTTTACAAAGGGCGGGGCCCGATTCATGGGGGGCGGGGCTTGTACTCACCGGGTGGGTGGGGCTTGCCGTGCTCTGGCCAGAGCTCCGGCCGGGGGAGCGGGGCCGCGGGGCTTGCCCCGCCAGAGCCGGAGCGCGGGGCCCGATTCCAGGGAATCGGGCAAATCGGCCTAAAGCCGGCCCTGAGGATAAAAACCAGGGGCGTGGTTCCCAACTGTGCAGGTTCCCAACTGCTTTGACCCACAGAACCACACTCCGCGCTCATATCTGAAAATATAACCACCTTTTTCAAATATTTTTACATACCGGTTAAGTTTTATCCTTGATATGCTTTCTCAGTTTGCTAAACTTGTTGCTGCTGCTGCCTGTACTTTCAAATACCTTGATAGAGTTAATCTCTCTTGGCTCAGGTCTCACTACCTTCCTAGGTTGCTCTTCCCCCCCCCCTTCCCCCCACCTCTCCTCACTTTGGCTCTCTCTCTTTGTTTTAAAAGTTAAAAGTTAGAGTTTTTACAGAAACCTCCAAAAAATAAAGCAATTGAAAACAGAATAAAACAAGAAACAAAAAGAAAACAAGGTAAAAACTTTACTTTAAGTAAATTCAGTAAATTAATTATTTTAACCCTTCAGGAATGCAACAGCTGGAATTATTCCTAACTTTCTTGAAGATATGGTTGCCAAGCAACAGAAATGCACTCTCTGCTTCTAATCCTAACCACTAACTAATATTTGAAACATGGGCTTTTCTTATTTTCATATAGCAGAGTTTTAAAATAATGTTAAATATAAAGTAATGCAAAATTCCTTATTACCAAATTAATACAATACATTTGGCAAATAATAATATATTTTTTATCAATTTTTGTTAAAAGTTTTAAATAAGGTAATAACTTGTTTATTTAAATGTTTAACCCTTTTTATTTTTTATTTTTGGTTGCCTTATTTTGTATAGTTATGAATAGAATTTTGGCGCCATTTGTTTTTAATTGTAAGTTTGTCCTGTATGTCATGTGTGTTGTCCTGTGTTGTATGTTGTGTGTGTCACGTAACTATTTTTTATTATTTTTATTTTGTTGCAACAAAAGTCAATTTTATACCCTTTTAAAAAATATATATGTATATGTGGTACCACACTCTTTTAAGATCATGGTTGGGGTATAATCATAGTATTATTAGCACCAATTTTTGTGCAAAGTTCAAAAAGGTTTCAGTTACAAATATATGTACATATATTTCTGCCTCAACAAATAATGCAATTGCAAACAAAAAGAATTAAAAATTATTTTTTATCAATCACACTTTTGTTTTTTAAGTTTTTTTTTTACTTGTTATTCAAAGAAAAATTGTAAGGGGAAACCTCAACATGAAGGTAAAGATAATATTAACAAAATGTTAATTTCTTGTTTGGGCTTTTTATAAACTTGTTTGTACTTTTAAATATAGTTATAAGAATGTCATAACCAAAACGTTTTAAAATAACAATTTATGCATAAAGCTAGCCAATTTCAACAGGTTTCCACCTTTGGCTCCCAAACATAACAAAGCATCATGAAAGTATACCCTCAAATACCCTCAAAGTATTCGTATGGACCTGTATTTAAAATGTATTTTGGTTTAATTTTATAGTTGGTTTAATTTTATACGCTTTTCTTTTGTTATGTTATGTTATGTTAATGGGAAGCAATGGTGTTAAAGTTTGTGCTTCTAAACAGTTAACAAGAGTGAAGTTGGTATCACAAGTATTATGTTAACTAACTAGCTGTTTAAGTTGCATCCCACAGACTAAAGACACCAGAAAATATCACACCACAAAAATACCAGATTAAATCAGTATACAGTAAAGAAACCCCCAAGCATCAAGAAAAGAAAAATGAAGTGCTTTATAAATAAGAGACTGGTCAAATACACCTTTATCTACCATATATGGACAATTCATCAGCTAAAAACCACTAGCTGGACCAGAATAAGCTGTCATTTAATTTAAACTTGGTTACTGTGTAAAAACAACTGTATTATTGCTGTACTACTGTATTATCATTGTACTGCTGTATTATTGCTGTATAACATGTACAATGTGCATAACCTTGCGAAACTGTTTAACCAACACAGGTAAAAATCAACAAACGAATGGCAGCAAACAACAGAAAGGCAAGGAAAAACAAATTGGTAAAAAAATTAAGTTACATAGTAACTACAAATTGGGTAAACAAATTCCCTGTTAGTACCAGTCATAATTTGGGTTACGGACACAGCATCCTAACTAAGGCATACATTATTCAAAACAATCTTGTTTAGTGTCTGGGTACCAACACTAAATCCTGACACAGCACTATTTAATAAATTGGTTACTGTCCATTCAGTAGGTTCTCTGGAAGACAGCATCCATAAAAAACAACTGGATCTACAGCAACTACTGGTGTATCACAGAGCAGTTCAACCAATGGAACAGAGAAGCTAGCCACTTCTGTTTCCTGCACAGTAAAGCTTACCGGAGGGTGACAACCAGTAGTAAGGGTAATCTATAACATGGATGGACAGTACTGTGTAGTAACTAATTACAAAGGCCTCAGTGGTAGTGTCACTACTCCAAATTTCTGTTTTACTTCTCTCATACATAGCACTGTGGGACACATTATCACAATCCCTATCCCAGTATTTTAAAACACTCAGCCTACTATCAATAATGATACAAATGGTAACTGTAATTGCCCTAATAAAAGTGGGTTGCTATCTGCAGTACCACAAGGGCCAAACTACAACAACAAATTGAAAAAGAATTATGCTTAAATATAAAGTGCTGTTATATGTATACATACATACTATACATATATGCCCATATACACTACAAATATATATGCCATATCCATATAATTCATATATATTAATTATTTGGGAGTACCTCTAAGGCTCAATCATAATACTACATTCCTCAGTCATGGTCCCGGGCCTAACATTCCCAGGCCCACCATAAGGGACTAAAAAATAATTGAATAATAAAATCTGCCTATCAGTCGTACGTGGGAATGTGCAGACTAAAGAGACAGATGGGGCATGAGTGTATGGATGGTAAAACAAGGTAACCACATAACAGTGTTTAGCCCACTGGGTTATCTTTAGTCCATGCATTATGCTTTTCCGGGACGATGGGTAAACATCCTCCCCTTAAAAAGACAAAAAGTGGGGGACTGTAGTAAGTGAAGGCCCTGATAAAGGCCCAGTATGAGGCCTGAGGCCTGAACTGAAGTAATGGTCAAAACTTTGCTAGCATAAAGCAAAGTTAAGCTGTGAGCCAGAGGCAGGCCCTGCTCACAGAAGCTGGCAAGGAAAGGGCTGATGCTGCAAGAAGATACATACCTAAAAGGTACAGAACACTAGATATCATGTATACATTCCACACAGATAACATGGAACAGGCCGACCCATCCCAATGACAGGGGCAAAAGGGTAAAATGATGGATAGAGTTGTTTTGATCGAACCAATCTGTACAAGGTGAGAGGCGGCACCTTACTACGTAGAGGGGTTGTACCTTGCTGCGTAGAAGGGTTGCACCTTAATACGTCAGGAGTGATGTGTAATTTGTTTGTACCTGTGTATAAGAACGTATCCCTGGGGCGGTGTCTTTGTCCGGCCGTAGGGGGAGTGGAAAGTCCCGCCACTAAGCCGGGTCCTTGCCAAGAGGCACTTTCTCGTAGTATGCCCTGAGTTAGGCTAAGAAACCTACAGGGAACTGCAATTGTGTCCAAGATCGCAATAAACCTAGTTGACGTGACTTTGCATCTTACTGGACTCTGTGGTTATTGGGGGTTCTCTTCGGGTCTGCTGGGTCAGCTATCTGCGCAGAGCTGGGGCAGCACACAGAGGGAACATACGCACGCAGCCGAGTGATATCAACAGGAGAAAGCAGAGCACCACACCGGTAGCATCTGACAACACCTTCCAGTCCGTGCTTCTTGCACTCTTGAGAGTTCATTCTATGGGCAGAGTCCCCAATGGGACCAGGCTGCACCCTAAACTCCACAGCAATGTCAGTGCCACAAACTAGCCTTAATCCTATACCTCACCCCCACCCCAACACAGCTGGTGATACTAAGTGACACAAAATTCAAGGTTGATGGAGGAGGTCGTGTCCGTTTGAACCGACAAGAATCTCCACCCAACTGAGAGATCTGTGAAGTGCTTGTGAAAACCCCATTGCACACCAGCCTGGTATATGTGCAGAGCCCTGGCTTCCTGTTGTTCTCCCAGGGATTTCATTGCTGCCAGTAGCCTTCCATTTGACTTGTCACTCACTAGGATTCAATGGGGGGTTCCCACTGAAAACTGGAGCTGTAGAATCCCGCCTGTCCCATGGTAATGTCATGTCCCTATGAGCTGCACCCAGCACATTCCTCTGCCAGTGGGAGCTTCCCAGCCAGTGAGGTTTCATACATGCTGGTAAAATAAGTTGTCCTGAATGCCAGCCCTTTCTGCCCAGTCCTTGCTGTGACAGCATCATTTTCAGGGGCTGCAGCCATGCCATGTGGGCTGTGAGCCAGCTGAGCAGGTTGGAGGGGCTCAGTGTGGCAGGAAGGGGTCTGTGGTTAGTCAGCAGGCAGAACTTTTCCTTCTGCTCCGTGGTGCAGCATGGCATGTGGGTCGTATGGGCCACCTTTGGGGTGAGACGGGAAATGGAGCACTCAGCTACCTGCGTTCATTAAGGATCCCATGACACTGTCTGTAAGAATTGACTCGTTAACCATCTTACCTGGGCAAAATGCCAGCAAAGGTCATTGTATTCTGCCTAGCAACGTGTCTGGGTGCTTTGGGTTAAATACAGCATCCTCTGGCACTGCCTGTCCTGAGCCCTGCTGGGTAATGGTGTCCCTCTGCTAGGCAGACAGGATTGTTCCCTACGGTACCTTAGCTGGGGGCTTATCCACTGTGATTGTTACCATTTAAAAACTCTCAAGGGGAGGGCAGCTGGGGCCTGGCTTATTTCCTGGGTTGGGGGGAAGCCAGAAGGGGGCACTGTGCCATGAGAATGGCAGGGCTGGGTGGCTGGGAGGAGGCCTGGCAGATGGGTTGGAGATGCCACCTTTCCACCAGGTGCCGGACCTCACCCTCCCCATTCCCGGGCTAAAAAGCAGCAAGGGACGGGTGCCCAGCAGCAGAGTTTCCAGCAAGGAGCCAGGCACCTGTGTGCAGACAGGCCGGCCAGCAAGCAGAGATGGGCATGGGGCATGAGGCACTGCCCAGCAGTAAGGAGGATCTCTCCGTAACGTCTCACGGGAGGTGGGTGGTGGCGGCGTGGGGCTTGCCGATCAGGTGGGCGGGTTCGAATGGTCTCAGTTCGGGTGTGGTCATCACTGTGTATTTGAGTTACTCAGAGGAATGCACAGGGCTGTTTATTGGCAGGGCATTTTATGAAAGCTCCTGTGAATCTAAATAATAAATCAGACCTGCAGGGGAGCCAGGCAGGGGGTAGAGGCAAGACAGAGCTCCTCCTTATTACCTCAATGCACCCAGTTCAGTGTCGCAGGTGCTGGAGCCACTCCCCAATGGAGATTATTCGTCACCCTAAGAGCTTTCACTGTTGGGGCATTTCCAAATATTCAGCCTAATTGCATCACGCTATTCCTCTTACGAGCCCTTGTTCCACCCTGAACAGCGCAAGTCTCCTGGGTGTTTATACCTTCGGTACTGGAGACTGCAGCATGTTCCTTGCTCACCCAAGTTGTGTGTGTGGAACTCTTGCAGTTACTCAGCCCCCTGGTCCTTGTCATGACGCTTTGCAGAGCACCCTTCAACTTGTCAAGATCTGGCTTAGCTGGTTTGCACAGCCCCTGGGCCCAGGGGCTCCATGATGGGGCTGCTAGTCAGTGCCCTCAAGGGAAGCCCTTGAGACATGGGACAGGTGGTGCAAGCAGTAGGCTCCATGCAGACATGCTGTGCAGAACTATGAGGCTGTTGAGTAAGGGGATCTACTGGCCTAGGGGGCTGAGCCACGACTTGTTCCATTGTGAGCTAGCCCTGACCCCTCCCTTGGGGGAGCCTGCCCTACTCCCAGGACCTTTTAGGGTTTTCGGCTAATGTGGGTGATTTCCCCACTCATGTTACCAGCTGAGACATGAAGTGCTAAACATCTGGTACCATTTTTCCAGCCATTACTGCAGCAGAGCCCTGTCCTGTGAAATGTTCACAAGCAGAAGCTCTAGAAAGTGTCGCTTTCTGGAACCATGCTGCACTGGCTGGTGGGGGTTCCATATTTAATGGCTCTCTTCCATCTTGAACTGCTGCAGCCACTTGGGCATTCCCCAGAGCCAGTGGGAAGCCCATACGCCATAGGGATCAGATGCATTCCAGGATGGTTAGATGCTTAGTCACAACACACGGGAGTTTTCCGTTACTTTCCCTTCTGGGTCATGAGCTGTGGCCCTAGTTCTTATAGGAGCTGTTGTAACCTCTGGGCTTCTCAACATTCTGCCGCATGGGAAGTCTCTCTTCAGAGCCCCAAGCCCCCATCAGCTGTAGCGCAGCAAACTAGAGCTTCCTCTTTCAAAGTGTGATCCTGCTGCTTCCCATCTGTAAATAGCAGGCCAGCTTCCAGCTGCAGCGGGCAGGTTTTGCTCTCCTACCACCACTTCCCTGTACCTGTGATGAGATCCACGTTCTCTTCTGACCCATGATGCACAGAACAGAGGAGACCAGCATGACCGTCCTGTGGGTGCACCTGGCTCTGACCCGACTGTAGAGTGACTCCATGTTTTCACTTTCTCTTACCAGGCTGTTTTTGACCCTCTGTGATGGGACCCCCAGGGTACAACCTGGAACTATGGGACCGCAGTGTCCCCCTTAACTCTCCAGCCTGAGCTGTCTTCACAAAGCTATGCCAGTGACAACAGTAACCCCCTCCAGGCACTGTGATCACTCAGTCATCAGCATGGGAAGACCCACACCCAGCTAAATTGCATGAAGGCTCTGCAAGCCACTCACGAATTGTACAGAGAGAGGAACCAGCCAATCACCCCAGCCTTGCACCCCAGAACTATACCATCTTTCACAGCCCAAGACTCCCTTGGACAGCGCAAGCTCATCAATTAGTTCGCCACTACATTAAAGGGTAGTGGATGTGCAGCAGCCCTTGTTCACCTCAGCTGAGATTCTCCAAGCACTTCCACCAAAACCGCACTGTTTTAGATAAAATATAACACAGATTTGTTAACTGCAGAAAGATGGATTTTAAGTGATTCTAAGGAGCGGGCGCAGAGACCAAAGTTGGTTACATAAGAAATAAAAGTAAAAATGGAATCTAAATTCTACAGCCTAAGAAAGGCTGGGTCTACACTGCACTCTTTATTGCCGAGAGAGAGCTCTTCCGGTGACAAAATAAAACCACCCCAACGAGGGTCTCCCGCCAACGAAGCGCTGTCCATACTGGCGCTTTTTGTCATTAAAACTTTTGTCGTTCGGTGTTTTTTTTTCACACCCCTAAGCAACAAAAGTTTTAACACCAAAATGCGCCAATATAGACCTGGCTTAAGGTTTGAATCGAGCAATTTCTCACCCTAATAGATGTTACAGGCAGCTCACAGTTCTTAATACACAGGCTGGATTCCCTTTCAGCCTGAGATCAATCTCCCCAGTTCAGTCTTTGTCTTCCAGACGATCTTCCAGGTGTTGAGAAGGGGGAGGAGAGAGGCCAAGTGGTGATGTCCACGTTCACTAATACTTTCTCTCCAGCTAGAAAGATCCTTGCTGTGACACGTTAGGCCGCCCACGCGCTCTCTGAGGAGTCTCTGGGAGAGTGGATTGTTCTTGATGGGCCATCAACGCCTGTCTGGCCAATGTTAGTTGCTCCTTTGTTGCCACTGAAAGGCCAGTTGTGGGTGTCTCCCAACCTTAGTAATACACATCTAGGAAAACTTCCTAACTTCAGATACGACAGTAACACACGTAAGCCAACAGAATCGTAACACTCAACAGATCATGACTTCTCAAATTGTACCTCACAAGACATACTTTGTACAAAACACATCATAATCCTATCACAGTGGTGACTCGGGGGATCCAAGGTGCTATTTGAGGTACAGAGCATCATGTCCTCCCCTTGACACCTATAATAACAGATCCCTCCTGCCTGCGATGGTCTCCTGCCAGAGGGCTATTTTCTTCTGCAGAGTTTGAGGTGACCGGGATCCTGTTCAGTCAAAAAAATCACCACAGGAAAAGTCTCCTGCTCTCTGTGCTCCTGCATATCTCTGAGCGCCGCGCTGGTTGTATTCGCTCAGGGATGTAATGAGAGACTTCACAAATCCAGGTGAGAAAATAAAGGCTGATTAGAGTTGGCTGGACAATGGAAATAACTTCCCACCAATTTTTTTTTTTAATTTCGTTTTGGAAAAAAAAATCTTGAATCGGGACAACTTTCTTGCGGGAAGGAATGCCCTGTCCTCAGCCCTTTCTCCCCCTGAATTACTTCAGCATTGCTCTGGTCCTGTCTCCCCAGCTGCCTCTGCTTGAACTCTGCACTCTGCTGCCCTGTGGGGCACGTGGGGGACCAGGAGCCAGCTGCCAGGGGGAGTAGAGAGGGGGGGGGGGGGGGGGGGGTTGGCTGTCAGCTTAGAAGTCCTAGGAGCCATAGGCTGGAGGGGGGACCTTGGGGAGCCTGCCCCTACTAATGAACTTGTCAGTGAGTGGGACAGCAGAGCCAGTGTGGGACTGGTGCCCGGCTGGGTGATTCTGCGCGTGCACCCTCGTCCCTGCTGGCTCAGACCCCTTGTTCAAATAGCTTTGTGTTCCCCTTGCCCCGAGTTCCGGGTCTGATATCCCCATGCTGAGGCCGATCTGGCTGGGTTGGTGGGTTGCAGCGGCTTAGCCACTGCCGTGGTTGTGGAGTGGGTGGCGGGGAGTGCCCAGGGGTCGGGTCCTCAGTGCAACAGGGCAGCAGCCGTGGGTTGGGGGTGGCCATAGAGGCCTCGTGGAACAGGGAAGGGATGGTTCTTGGCTCCTCTCTACCTGCGCGTGGCTCTGGGGACGCTGCCCCTGGGTCACGTGTTAAGTGCTGGGCACCAAGCCTGGGACGGAGCAATGGAAGGGAATGCTGAGGCTGGAGGGATAGGCCTGCTTGGAGCCTGCTGCTCCGGAGCGAACCCCCACCTACCCGCCACAGGCTTCCTGCAGCCGGAACCTCTCTTCCCACTGGAATGAAGGTGCTTCCTGCTCCTCCCCACGGCTGTTTCTTGGTTCCTCTACTGGGCCGTAAAGGGGCTCCGCTCGGGTAAAGCAAACTTAACCTCTTGTTTTCAAACACCACTGGAAGCAGCCCAGCCTCCCTGTGCAGCGTTTGCAGCCCAGACCCTGCAGCATCCATCCTGCCTGGTGTGAGCTGGCCCGGTTCCTTGTTGCTCACATGGAGCAGAGGGCAAAGGCAGAGAAACAGCATGAACAGTGCAGAGCGAACTGGACTTTCAGGTGGATCTGAGGTCAGCCAGTGCTGGTGTCTGTGGGAACCAGGGGGTGCTGGAGCAGACAGCGAGGGGCCTGCTGGACTGAATTCAGGCAAGCATCTTACTGGGAAGTTGGGGGCTGAGCCTCGACACAAAACAAGCCAATGAGGCATTCTGCTGTCCTTCCCGGGCCCTGCCCCCATCCCGTGGGGTGGGGCTTCCTGCACATTACAGCCCCTGCTCCTGGAGGTGGGAAGAGAAAAAATGGCACCAACTCCCCATCTCACAGTTAAGCCCTGCACAAATCCTGGAGATATGGGACACAACTTGCTCCCCTGGGCGAACTCCTTCCCTTCCCGACCTGCTCACCCTGGCCCCTGCCCCAGGACAAGGGAGAAGCTGCAAGATGCCCACCACATGCCAGGAGGGGAAGCAGGAAGGGAAATTCTGGGAGTGGCTGTCCATTGCTGCAAAGGGCTTTTGTTTTCTCCGAGTTACCAGCGGTAAATGTATTGCACGCAGGAGGATCAGAGCCATTTTCCCTGTAGTCTGGTGCTGTCCTCAGACCTCATTTCTAATGTGGCGTGATCACATCCAGTTGTGTCGGGAGCTGGAGGAAAACTTGTGCTCTTTAGCAGTCAAGGGTCTGATGGGATGCAAAGGAAACGAGCTCTCTTGGGGCTGGCCAGTTTCAGTCTCCTAAGGAAGATCCAGCGCTGGGACGGGACAGGCACGCAGTGTGGTTACAGGAAGAATTTTCTGCACTGCTCATCTCCCCCGTTCTAACCTACAGAGCCTCTTGATGTGAGGAAGTTGGTGAGAATCTCGGTTCTGTGAATTTGCTCTCTGTATTGTTCAACAGGAAACGAGGGAGCGAGCAGAAGGCAAGTTGAGACCAGCTTTAGTCACCAACACGCGCAGCCAGAAACAGATTCTCTGCGCCGCTCCTACCGCAGCAGGCATAGGGGCCGCTGCAAGCTGCTCTCCAGCAGTCGGCAAAGCTGGCACCAGAGTGCCATGGAAATGCAGAAAATGGAAACTGGTGCGACACCACCGTAGTGACCACGCTGGAGAGGAGCTAGCGAGATGTGAGCCTGCAGGTAAATGCACCGGACATTTCTGAGCGGGGCTGAGTGATGAACAGCCGGGTCGCTGGCTGACTCTCGGAAAGTTCTCGGGGTGGGAAGCTCTTTGCCAGAGCCTTGGTTTCCCTCACGCTGAGAATGCGAAGTCAGGATGGGAGTGTAATCCCCAAGGCAGCTGGCGGGGATCAATAGCTGTTGGTGGAATTGAGCCCATAGGCGGGTGTGCTTGTCTCAGCTGGAGACCTGGCGATTGGTTTCTCTTTCGCCCTGCAGCTCCCATGAAAGAGTTTGACACACAGGAGCCAAATGAAGTCTGATGGTTTTCCAGGTCAGTGGTCATTAGCCACTGTATAATTACAGAATTGCAGAGCAGCAAATGCTAAACATTTCACCGCAGTTAGCAATCCAGACGGCTTCACGGATAATAGTCTGACTTGAGTCTATGCAGTGTTACCATGTTTGGGTGTATTTAATCTTGGGCTGTACCTGGAGCTGAGACAGGCGAGTGAATGGCAGGTGCTGTAGCAAACTGCTTTGGAGGCTGTGCTGCTGGGGGCTCTGGATTTGATCCTAGGATTTTTAAAGGGTTGATGCTTGTGCTCAGCTCCCCAACCACCAGGGCAATTAAGGAGAGGCCTCCCTGTTGGGCTGGCCTGGGAGCTTCACGTCAGGCACCAGGAGCGGGGTTTCCAAGGCTCCAAGTGTGAGGCTGACATGGCCCCCCCCTTGAGTCATTTCTGAAAATCCCAGACCCATCAGGAGACGTTCCCTGCTTTGGGGAAGGGCTTTTCGAAGGATGTTCTCCCCCAGTCCCCTGGGCTCACTGTACCGGTGTCCTGCGTGGTGTCAGGGCAGCCAGCAGGCTGGGGGGAAGGCACGGAGGGGGGGGGGCGGATTTGGAGCCAGACCCAGACAGAACTCCCTCCCAGTGACGGCAGCAGTGCAGGATTGTGCCTCTGAGCAGCAGGTGCGCTGGAGCTGAGCTTCTGTGGACGGACAAACAGGCTCGCTGCCGGGGGAGCAGGGGGATGTTCTCCGGCCTAGCTCTGACGAGATGATCTAATGGTCCCTCCTTGAATCCACATTCAGCGGGGCTCCGTTTGGTCCAAGCAGCCCCATGCCTGGAGCACGCCGTGGCACCATCTCCTGCGGTATCTGGTGAAAGGGAGAACGCAAGGGGGAGAGGAGTAAAGGCAGCCCATCCTGAAGCATCGTGTCTTTTGTGCATGTCTTATTGTTCTCCGTGTTGGAAGGAGACGCTAGCCTGGGCCCTGCTTGCCTGTCTGCCATTCCCGGGCTCCCCAAAGCAGAGAGACAACTAGAGACTAGGTTGCCTTGGAAAACCGTCTCACAGACACTGTGTGTCTAGCACAAACACTGCCAGGCTGGGTCAGACCTGAGGTGCCTCCCGCTCAGTGTCCTGTCTCTGACAGTGGCCAGCACCAGACACTGCAGAGGAAGGTGCAAGAACCCTGTAGTAGCAGATGGGGGGATAATCTGCCCTCTCATAGAATCATAGAATATCAGGGTTGGAAGGGACCTCAGGGGGTCATCTAGTCCAATCAGGACCAATCCCCAACTAAATCGTTCATGAGTTCTCCTGGGCTCTGATAGTCAGAGATTGCGTCTGAGTTTAAGCCAGGAGATTTAGTACACCTCCCCAAATGTTAGTTAGCATTAACTATTCTAACTCTGCATATTCTTGTATGCAATCTCTTAAGCCTTTGGCCTGAACATCTTCCTGTGGCAGAGAGTTCCACAGTCTAATCACATGTTGAGCATAAAAGATATTTCCTTTGATAGAGTTTGAATTTTAATGGCATTTATTGTCCTCTTGCTCTCGTTTTTATGAGACAGGGAGAACAGATGCTCCAATCTCCCTTCTCTACCAGTCATTATGTACGGACTTTTATCATGTCTCCTCTTATTTGTCTCCTTTCTAACAACCCTAATTGTTTCAGTCTCTCTGCACAGGGAGTTTTCCCAGGTTCTCTGAGCCCCTCCAGTTCTGCAGTACCCATTATGAGATGGACTGACCTGTGCAGCTCACAGCGTCCAGGCTCCCCGGTGAGCCACGTCAAGCCATTAGGTTATTCCTTGTGTTATTCTCCATCCCATGGCTGATTCGGCTGCACATCTTGCTGGCTTTTCTGGCAGCAGTCGAGAAGAACACATAGCTTTATTGTGACTTGGCTCCTGCGGGGGGATGAAATGCTGTTTTCCTGTCATTATATTATTGCCGCAGCACTCGGAGACCTCGGGTCAGGGCCCGGGCCCCACTGTGCTAGGTGCTGGATGAACACGGTAGGAGGCTGGGCTCTTTTCTGACCCACATTCAAAGAACTAATCATTGTGTCAGCTCCGCAGCTCTCGCGGCCAGTTTGATTCATTGCCTGATTTACACTGCTGCCGCTTCTCCCTGTCCTCCCTAGCGATGCCAGAGGTGCATGAGCATACCGGGACCTTCTGGCACCAGCCCAGCCCAGGATGGGGGGCAGGAAAAGGTCACCGAGCCACATTCCCCCATGCCCAGCTCCAGCTGCACCAAACAGCTGGGCTCAGCAGGGACCAAACCTGTAGGCTCTGAGTACCCACCACACGTAGCTCTAGAATCATAGAATCACAGAATCTCAGGGCTGGAAGGGACCTCAGGAGGTTCTAGTCCAACCCCCTGCTCAGAGCAGGACCAATCCCCAGACAGATTTTTGCCCCAAATCCTTAAATGGCCCCCTGTCAGGGTTTCCTCCTGTGACGGTGCTTCCTGTTGGAGCCAGCTGAGGTCACTCAATCAGGGTGAACTGCAAGCAAAACGGGGCAGACAAACCCCAAACACTGGTGGTTATTCCAATACTTAGATTTTCCAAGCCAGCACAAAACAACTTCTATAGTACCTCACTGGTTACTCAGAAGGCCAAACAACGCAGTTCCCTTAAAGTACCCAGCCTCAGGCCTCCGTCCAGACACACCTGTCAGATATGATGATGATTACTGAGAATCTTATCTCATCATATAAAAGAAAAGGTTCTTCCAATCCCAAAGGATCAGCCACATACCCAGGTTCAATTATAACTTAGATCTTACCCAAAATACACGCTATAGCCAATTCTTATTAACTAAGCTAAAATTTATTAAAAAAGAAAAGAGAGAGAGTGTTGGTTAAAAGGTCAATATACATACAGACTTGAATTCAATTCTTGAGGTTCAGATACATAGCAGAGGTGAGCTTGTAGTTGCCAAAAGTCCTTTTAGAAATAGTCCATAGGTTATAGTCCAATGTCCATATTCAGGGTGGCTCCAGTCAAAGACTGGGGATCTCAATCCTTATGGCTTAAGGTTCCCCCCTCTTGAAACCAAAGCAGATCTGAGATGATGTATGATCATGTCCCAGGGTTCTTATACATTTTCAGCAGCCTTTTGGCCTGAGAAAACAATAGGCTTAATTCTCCTTCCTCTAAACATCATGGCAATTAGCACAGGGTAATTTATCCATTAAACAGTTCAGCTACAGGTTACTACAACCTTCAAAGAGACATATAGACAATAATACTATTTCACTCAAGTATCATAAATGTTAATACTACTTTTTTGATCTTTGAATTAAAGTTATAGCAATAGACAAGACTTGTTTGCTGACATCACAAGACCTGAGCAAACATCTACCCTTGAGATCTCTAACAATGCAGACTTGCATTTCAAAGCTCTATTCATTTACCTATCTTCCTAACCAGTCCTTAAGGTTCATCCCTAGGTCAGGTTATTCTGTGAGTTAATTAACTCTTTCTGGCCCTGTCATGAAATATTATATTACACTCATAACGTCACACCCCCAACGCAAAATTGATGCAGGAAGGGATGACACAAACATCACTGAGTGCATCCTAAGGATTCCCCATCCGGGACAATGCATCAGCTACAATATTTTCCTTCCCCCTTATGTGGATTATATCCATTTCATACTCTTGAAGGGCTAAACTCCAACGCAGCAACCTGGAGTTGGTACCTTTGGCCTTGTGCAGCCAGACCAGAGGGGCATGATCACTTAGTACAGTGAATTTTTGGCTGTACAAATAGGGCTTAAGCTGCTTGACAGCCCAGACAATGGCATAACATTCCTTCTCAATGGTAGCATAATTTTGCTCAGTGGGGGACAACTTTTTGCTTAAGTACGCCACAGGATGTCTCTTACCCCCCGCCCCCTCTTGCATCAGCACTGCCCCCAGCCCAATATTGGAAGCATCTGTACATAGCAAAAAAGGCTTTTCAAAATCTGGGCTGGCCAAAACAGGCTCTTTGGCCAAAGCGCTCTTTATGCTTTGAAATCCCTGCTCACACGCCTCTGTCCATTGCACCCGGTCTGGTTTTTCCTTTTTCGTCAGGTCTGTGATGGGAGCAACAATGTCACTGAATCCCTTTACAAACCTCCTGTAATAGTTGGCCAGACCAATGAACGACTGGACCTGCTTCTTAGTTCTAGGGGTAGGCCAGTTCTTAATGGCCTCCACCTTTAAAGGCTCAGGGCGCAGTTGCCCATTGCCCACCCTGTGCCCCAGGTAGGTCACCTCAGCAGCTCCCATTCTGCATTTAGAAACCTTAACAGTTAGGTTGGCCTCCCTGAGCCGGTGCAACACAATCCCTATGTGGTTAAGGTGGTCTTGCCACGAGTGGCTGAAGATGGCTAGGTCATCTATATAGGCCCTTGCAAAAGATTCCAATCCCCGTAGGACCTCATTTATAAGTCTCATGAAAGTAGCCCCTGAATTTCGCATCCCAAAGGGCAACACTTTAAACTCATATAGGCCAGATTCCACTATGAAAGCGGACTTTTCTCGTGCATCAGCATCTAGGGGTATTTGCCAGTACCCCCTAGTCAGGTCCAGGGTGCTTATAAACTTTGCCCCTCCCAGTGTATCTAACAGATCCTCTATTCTGGGTGTGGGGTAAGGGTCAGGCTGAGTGATAGCATTTAGCTTCCTGTAATCCACACAAAACCTCATGGTCTTATCCTTTTTTGGTACCATCACAATGGGAGAGGCCCAGGGGCTCATGGA
>QXTE01000385.1:172444-224182 GCA_003942145.1 Platysternon megacephalum | reverse complement strand
AAACAATAGGCTTAATTCTCCTTCCTCTAAACATCATGGCAATTAGCACAGGGTAATTTATCCATTAAACAGTTCAGCTACAGGTTACTACAACCTTCAAAGAGACATATAGACAATAATACTATTTCACTCAAGTATCATAAATGTTAATACTACTTTTTTGATCTTTGAATTAAAGTTATAGCAATAGACAAGACTTGTTTGCTGACATCACAAGACCTGAGCAAACATCTACCCTTGAGATCTCTAACAATGCAGACTTGCATTTCAAAGCTCTATTCATTTACCTATCTTCCTAACCAGTCCTTAAGGTTCATCCCTAGGTCAGGTTATTCTGTGAGTTAATTAACTCTTTCTGGCCCTGTCATGAAATATTATATTACACTCATAACGTCACACCTCCCCACTCTGAACTTTGGGGTACAGATGTGGGGACCTGCATGAAACCCCCCCTAAGCTTATTTTTACCAGCTTAGGTTTAAAACTTCCCCAAGGCACAAATTCCTTCTTTGCCCTTGGTATCGCTGCCATCACCAAGTGATTTAAACAAACATTTAGGGAGGGCCACTTGGAGCCCTACCTCCCCCAAAATATGCCCCCAAGCCCCTACACCCCCTTTCCTGGGGAGGCTTGAGAACAATATCCTCACCAATTGGTTACAAAGTGAGCACAGATTAAACCCCCTGAGTCTTTAGGACACTGAAAAACAATTAGGTTCTTAAAAGAAGTTTATTTAAAAAAAAATAAAAGAATTACCTTTGTAAAATTAGGATGGAAGATAACTTTACAGGGTAACAAAAAAGATTTAAAACACAGAGGATTTTCCCTCTAGGCAAAACTTTAAAGTTACAAAAACAGGGATAAACCTTCCTCTTAGCACAGGGAAAATTTACAAGCTACAACAAAAGATAATGTAATGCATTTTTTGCTATTACTTACTATTTCTGCAATATTAGATGCTTAGTTCAGATCTGGTTTTGGGAGATGTATTTTCCCTGCCCTGGTTCCTCGCTGACCCGGAGAGAAGGAACCCAAAACAAAAACCTTCCCCCACAGATTTGAAAGTATCTTCTCCCCTTATTGGTCCTTTTGGTCAGGTGCCAACCAGGTTATCTGAGCTTCTTAACCCTTTACAGGTAAAGGAGGGATTAACCCTTTACAGGGTAAAGAGAGATTTTATGCTACCCTTAGCTGTATGTTTATGACACACACCGCAAATCACAGACGGTGCTGGACAGCCTGCTCCACACTGGCTGTGGTTGCTTCCTGGAGCTCTAGGAGAAAACAGAATTAATAAGACACATGCACCTCTAGATATACTACCGATTATATAAAACCTAACAATATTTTTTACATTTTAAGGATGATTTTAACCAGTTGATTTTGATAAACTTTTATGGGAGAGTGCATCAGCCACTTTGTTAGAAGTTTCTGAAATGTTTTGTATTTCAAAATTAAAATTTTGGAGAGCTAAACTCCACCGAATAAGTTTTTTGTTATTGTTTTTGACGGTATGAAGCCACTTTAGCGCAGCATGGTCAGTTTGCAGGTGGAAACGCCGTCCCCAAACATATGGGCGTAGCTTCTTCAAAGCGTACACAATGGCGTAACATTTTTTTTCGCTGATTGACCAGTGGCATTTTCTCTGACAGCTTTTTGCTGAGAAACACGACAGGATGGAATTTTTGATCCAGTCCTTCCTGCATTAAAACTGCTCCCACTCCACGCTTGGACACATCTGTGGTTACTAGGAAAGGTTTGTCAAAGTCTGGGGCCCTTAGCACGGAGTCCGACATGAGTGTTGCTTTGAGCTGGTTAAAGGCCTTTTGACACTCTTCAGTTTACTGAACTGCGTTTGGCTGTTTCTTTTTGGTTAGGTCTGTTAGTGGGGCGGCGACCTGGCTGTAGTGTGGTACAAATTGCCTGTAATATCCAGCCAAGCCTAAGAAGGATTGGACCTGTTTTTTTGACACTGAGACAGGTCACTTTTGGATAGCATCCCCTTTGGCCAGTAGGGGGTTGATAGTTCCTTGAGCAACCTGGTGTCCAAGGTAAGTCACTTTGTTTAGGCCTATTTGACACTTTTTAGCCTTAACAGTTAGTTCTGCCTTTCTTATGCACTCGAAGACTTTTTGCAGATGCTTCAGGTGTTTTGCCCAAGAATTAGAAAAGATGGCCACATCATCAAGGTAGGCCACTGCAGATTTTCCCAATTCCACTAGGAGACTATCTACAAGTTTTTGGAAAGTGGCAGGTGCATTTTGCAGCCCGAAAGGGAGCACATTAAATTCATACAGCCCTACATGGGTGATGAAGGCTGACCTTTCCTTGGCGGGTTCATCTAGCGGTACTTGCCAGTACCAGCGCTGGCTTAAAGCGAGGGCACTTAGGGATGCCAACTTTTTACCACTGACATCTAGTGTCTGATGCTTTTTACCCAGCATCAGACACTTCCAGGATGATGGGGGGGTGCGCCGAGCGCCCCCAAGGCGGGCGGTGTTGAGAGCAACCCAGGGAGTCTCAAGTTGGTCTCCCAGGAACTGAGGCAACTTCTGGCCACTTCCCCAGGTCCTGTGCCAGGATTGGGCCCACATGCCCAGCTGAGTCACTGTAGCAGTTCAGGCCAGTCCCCAGGCCTGGCCCAGGCTCTGGGGAAAAGGTCATGATCTCTGTGCTCCTCCAATTCCTGGGGCCACCAGCCACAGACTGCCCCATTGTGGCTGTCTCCAACAACACTCCCCCCAGGCATGCCCTAGACCCATCCCTTTGGCGGTACGGGGGAGCAGGAAAGGTTGGGGCAAGGCTGGGTCTGGCAGCTCTGTGCCATCTGGGATTCACCAAGCCTTGTCCTACGGCAGTGATCTGCTTCCCACGACGCCCCTTTCCCTGTGACGGTGAGCACACCAGGCACAGCTGTAAACTCCACTGCCCAGAGTCACAGAGCCTGGAGAGCACCTCCCCCTGCTCTAAACCCCTGCTGCCTCTTCCCGACTGCCCGCTGGGGCACGCACACCTAGCACCTCCCCCCTGCTGCCTCTTCCCGACTGCCCGCTGGGGCGCACACCTAGCCCCTCCCCCCTGCTGCCTCTTCCCGACTGCCCGCTGGGGCACACACCTAGCACCTCCCCCCTGCTGCCTCTTCCAGACTGCCCGCTGGGGCGCACACCTAGCACCTCCCCCCTGCTGCCTCTTCCCGACTGCCCGCTGGGGCGCGCACCTAGCAGCTCCCCCCTGCTGCCTCTTCCCGACTGCCCGCTGGGGCACACACCTAGCACCTCCCCCCTGCTGCCTCTTCCCGACTGCCCGCTGGGGCGCACACACCTAGCACCTCCCCCCTGCTGCCTCTTCCCGACTGCCCACTGGGGCGCGCACACCTAGCACCTCCCCCCTGCTGCCTCTTCCCGACTGCCCGCTGGGGCGCGCACACCTAGCACCTCCCCCCTGCTCTAAGCCCCCGCTGCCTCTTCCCGACTGCCCGCTGGGGCGCCCACCTAGCACCTCCCCCCTGCTGCCTCTCCCCGACTGCCTGCTGGGGCGCACACCTAGCACCTCCCCCCTTCTGCCTCTTCCCGACTGCCCGCTGGGGCTCACACCTAGCACCTCCCCCCTGCTGCCACTTCCCGACTGCCCGCTGGGGCGCCCACCTAGCACCTCCCCCCTGCTGCCTCTCCCCGACTGCCTGCTGGGGCGCACACCTAGCACCTCCCCCCTGCTCTACGCCCCTGCTGCCTCTTCCCGACTGCCCGCTGGAGCGCGCACACCTAGCACCTCCCCCCTGCTGCCTCTTCCCGGCTGCCTGCTGGGGCGCACACCTAGCACCTCCCCCCTGCGCTAAGCCCCTGCGGCCTCTTCCCGACTGCCCGCTGGGGCGCGCACCTAGCAGCGCCCCCCTGCTGCCTCTTCCCGACTGCCCACTGGGGCGCGCACCCCTAGCACCTCCCCCCTGCTCTAACCCCCTGCTGCCTCTTCCCGACTGCCCGCTGGGGCACACACCTCGCACCCCCCCCCTTCTGCCTCTTCCCGACTGCCTGCTGGGGCGCCCACCTAGCACCTCCCCCCTGCTCTAAGCCCCCGCTGCCTCTTCCCGACTGCCCGCTGGGGCGCACGCCTAGCACCTCCCCCCTGCTCTAAGCCCCGGCTGCCTCTTCCCGACTGCCCGCTGGGGCGCCCACCTAGCACCTCCCCCCTGCTCTAAGCCCCGGCTGCCTCTTCCCGACTGCCCGCTGGGGCGCACCCCTCGCTCCACCCCCCTGCTGCCTCTCCCCGACCGCCCGCTGGGGCGCACACCTAGCACCTCCCCCCTGCTCTCAGCCCCTGCTGCCTCTTCCCGACTGCCCGCTGGCGCGCGCACACCTAGCACCTCCCCCCTGCTCTAAGCCCCCGCTGCCTCTTCCCGACTGCCCGCTGGGGCGCCCACCTAGCACCTCCCCCCTGCTCTAAGCCCCGGCTGCCTCTTCCCGACTGCCCGCTGGGGCAGACACCTAGCACCCCCCCCCTGCTGCCTCTTCCCGACTGCCTGCTGGGGCGCACACCTAGCACCTCCCCCCTGCTGCCTCTTCCCGTCTGCCCGCCGGGGCGAGCACCTTGCACCTCCCCCCTGCTCTAAGCCCCTGCTGCCTCTTCCCGACTGCCCGCTGGGGCGCGCACACCTAGCAGCTCCCCCTTGTTGTGTGCAACTGCCCAGCCGACCGTGCCGGCCCCAGGCACTAGATGCGCTCTGGCCTGAAGTAGGCAGGAGGTAATGGATCTCCTGGGCCTGTGGGGAGAAGAGGTTGTGCAGGCCCAGCTACGGACCAGCCGTAGCAACAGCTTGCCTGGGGGGGTGCAGGAGAAGGGGTGCGGCAGGGACCAGCAGCAGTGCTGCGTGGACGTAAAGGAACTTTGCCAGGGAGACCAACGATAGATCTGGTGGTGCCCCCCAGTTCCGCTTTTACACCGAGCTCCATGCCATACGGGCAGAGACCCCACCATGAACAGTGAGGAGGAGGAGGGGGGAGATGCGGCAAGCCAGGGACCCGTCTGAGACTCCGCCACAGTCTTGCCAGTGCCTCCAGGCGAGCGCGAAGGAGCCTGATGCTGAGGAAGGGAACTCGGGTAAGATTGTGTGTGCATTTCTCCTGATGATGTTTAAATGTAAAGATAGTGCCTGGCCCATCCTCACGCTAACAAGACACCGGTATCAACTTTTCCTTGTTCACTCAGACGAGAAGAGCTGGAGGCACAACAAACAGAGGTATCGGGGGCATCTGCTTTTCCCCTGTACGGCCAGGTGGCGGGGGGCATGCGGAGCAGGGGGGTTAGGGACACAGGTGTGTCCCCTGTATCCTCACTTGATAATCGCCCTGTTCTGTTCATTCCCTCTGGCGCACCTGGCATTGGCTGCTGTCGGAAGACAGGACACTGGGCTAGATGGACCTTTGGTCTGACCCAGTGTGGCCGTTCTTACATTATGTTCTCCTGAGAGATCTCGATTAAACTTCCATGGAGGTTTCTAGGTATGGCAGCCTTATTTCTTCCTCCACAGTAGGACACTTTCCCATGCCACTCTGCAGCAAGTTCGGCTGGCACCATTGCAGTGCACAGGCTAATGGCACATGTGCCCGGGACACTTTGGGCTCTGTGCCTTTGTTCCCCTCAGGAGTGAGATCAGCTAAAGCCACGAGCGCTTGTGGAAAATAGCACCAACATTCAGTGCCATTGCCCTGCACTCGTACCCATGCTACAGCCAATGACATTTCAGCAACCAAAAATCCTCCCCCCTTTCTCTTCGTGGGCCATCCACACCATGGCTGGGGCTGGAGAGCAGTTCTGGGCAGATGCGCCCCAAAGCTGAAGTGTCAATAAGCATGTCTTATTAGGGAATAGAGGCAGGGAGTTTTGAAATGCATCTGCCCCTTTCCGTTGTGCCTGTAAATCCAGTGAGGCATCTGTGTATTTTCTCTGTGACTGCTGCTGTTGTGGCTTGAGCGATCCCCCTCCAGGCCTGCAGAATGCCTGACCCTGAGGAGGAGAAGGAAGAAGACTGGGGAGGACAAAGGGCCTAGAGGGCCATATGTCCATCAGCCTGGAGAAGGGAAGAGCAGAGAGGAGAAAGGCCCAGGAGTCCCAGCAGGACAAGGAGAGGGAGATGCAGCAGGACATGATGTGATTGCAGAGCCGTTGGCCATTATCCTTGGAAATTCCTGGCGACTGGGGGAGGTCCCGGATGATTGGAAAAAGGCAAATATACTGCCCATCTTTAAAAAGGGAAGAAAGAGAACCCAGGAAACTACAGACCGGTCAGCTTCACTTCAGTCCCCAGCAAAATCATGGCGCAGGTCCTCAAGGAATCCATTTTGAAGCACTTAGAGGAGAGGAAGGTGATCAGGAACAGTCAGCATGGATTCACCAAGGGCAAGTCATGCCTGACCAACCTGATTGCCTTCTATGATGAGATAACTGGCTCTGTGAATATGGGGAAAGCGGTGGATGTGACATATCTTGACTTTAGCAAAGCTTTTGATACGGTCTCCCACAGTATTCTTGCAAGCAAGTTAAAGAAGTATGGATTGGATGAATGGACTATAAGGTGGATAGAAAGCTGGCTAGATTTTCGGGCTCAGCGGGTAGTGATCAACGTCTCGATGTCTAGTTGGTAGAGGTATCAAGCAGAGTGCCCCAGGGGTCAGTCTTGAGGCCGGTTTTGTTCAACATCTTTATTAATGATCTGGATGATAGGATGAATTGCACCCTCAGCAAGTTCACAGATGACACTAAGCTGGGGGGAGAGGTAGATACGCTGGAGGGCAGGGATAGGGTCCAGAGTCTAGACAAATTGGAGGATTGGACCAAAAGAAATCTGATGAGGTTCAACAAGGACAAGTGCAGAGTCCTGCACTTAGGAAGGAAGAATCCCATACACCACTACAGGCTGGGGACCGACTGGCTAACCAGCAGTTCTTCAGAAAAGGACCTGGAGATTACAGTGGACGAGAAGCTGGATATGAGTCAGCAGTATGCCCTTGTTGCCAAGAAGGCCAACGGCATATTGGGATGCATTAGTAGGAGCATTGCCAGCAGATCAAGGGAAGTGATTATTCCCCTCTATTTGGCACTGGTGAGGCCACACCTGGAGTACTGTGTTCAGTTTTGGTTCCCCCACCACCGAAGGGATGTGGACAAATTGGAGAGAGTCCAGCGGAGGGCAACAAAAATTATTAGGGGGCTGGAGCACATGACTTACGAGGAGAGGCTGAGGGATCTGGGGTTATTTAGTCTGCAGAAGAGAAGAGTGAGGGGGGATTTGATAGCAGCCTTCAACTACCTGAAGGGGGGTTCCAAAGAGGATGGAGCTCGTCTGTTCTCAGTGATGGCAGATGACAGAACAAGAAGCAATGGTCTCAAGTTGCAGTGGGGGAGGTCTAGGTTGGATATTAGGAAACACTATTTTACTAGAAGGGTGGTGAAGCACTGGAATGGGTTGCCTAGGGAGGTGGTGGAATCTCCATCCTTAGAGGTTTTTAAGGCCCGTCTTGACAAAGCCCTGGCTGGGATGATTTAGTAGGTGTTGGTCCTGCTTTGAGCAGGGGATTGGACTAGGTGACCTCCTGAGATCTCTTCCAATCCTAATATTCTATGATTCTATGACACAATGGGGCTTCTCAGGGAGCAAACCAAGTGCTGCAGACCCTGGTTGACCTACAGGTCCTTGCAGTCCTTGGAGAACTTCATGGTAGCAGCTCCCTACATCCCCCAACATATTATGTGGTGTCACAGGCTGCAGCAGTACCCTACCACACCCCGCTGAGGGACAGCAAGGAAAACCACAGCCTCATATACCTGACCTGTGAGAACCACGTGTGTGTGTAGCCACAATGGACTACATTCGTGTGCTGAACCACACAGAACTGTTTGTTGCCTTTCCAATTTTAAAGTCACGTTCTGTTCATTTATGTTAAAACTTTGTATTGCATCACCTGTTGCTCTTCTGCGTGGGGTTTGCCACTCAGTAAATGTATATTTGTGGAGAATAAACTGCTGTGTATTACTTCACAGCATACATTCCAGAATGCACGGTGGTACTGAGTGCACTCAGCCCTTGGACAGCAAGCACCACATAATTCATAGCTTCAGGAAAACTCAGTCATATTTACCAGTGTAGAGCAAGTTCTACACAGTTCCCAGCAGCACCCAAAGCTTCCAGCCCAGAGCACATGCCAGCACAGAACGCTACTGTGGCCGACCATTGAAGTGCTCTTCTAAAGCCTCCTTCAACCACACAGCCAGTCCAGTCCTACTGTGTCGGAAGAAATATGGCTGCCAGTGCCATCCCTAGAAACCTCCATGGAAGTTCCATCGAGAGTTCTCAGGAGAACATAACATACCAGTCCAGGACTAGCCGGTCCAGGACTCGTTTCTCAAGCCCAGAAGTGATGCTCTGCTGCCAGCAGCTGCTCTGTGAACGCCACCCACAATCTGGAATTGTTTTTCGCTGCGTCCCTCAGCAAACTGACCTCCAAGAAACTGTCGTGTTCCCCATTGTTGCAGTAAGTCCCACAGGTCTGTAAATACAGGAGAATCGTGCGGCCTGTATTTGTGAAGTTCATGAGAATAGTGCCAAGCTCTGTGAGCTCCAGGCCTCTGTCAGAGATGTTGAACACCTGAAAAGTGCCACACAGTTTTGTGGGATTTTAAAAAGACATGACAATTATGGGGTATGGATGGCATTATGGGATGGAGAAAGTTACATGCTGAGAACTTGACCCCGAGCTCCCAGAAATCCCTGGGCGAGTCATTTCTACCCTACACCACAGTGCAAAAAAATTCCCAAAAGACATCGCACTGAATAGTGGTGCATGGCACACTGGGATACCTACCTGTGGTGCACCACACTTTGCATTGACACAAGCACTTCTGGTCAGTACACGCAGTGTCGACGCAAGCAGCCAGGTGGTCATGTGCACAAGCAATATACAAACTTTGGCAGCTGGACACCGATGTAATTTGTGTTGACCAAAGTTTGTAGCATAGACACAGCCTAACATGGTGCCTTCATAGCCAGAGCTCATATGCCCAGGTAACTGAGGGCTCAATCCTGTGCTCTTTGGTTTCATTGGTTCAGGGTGGGTACCGGCATAGACAGGAAAGGTGAACGTGGAGACAAAGCAGCTCATTTAATATGGGACATGCACAGTTGAAACACACCATCAGCAATGCCAGCCTCAGACACTCAGTCGTCATGAATCAGGCCTGCAAACGTCATGAGATTGGTTTGAAGATCATAAGTGTTTAAAAAATAATACATTTTGTGTCCTTTTTGTATTTCTTCTGGTCTCTGAGTCTTTACAGGGCACATGGGCCATGTTTTCAAGCTTTTCTCCACAATTATGAGGGCTAAAAAGTCCTTTTTTTAAAAAGCGGAGATTTCCCCCATAATCCCAGGAGGTGGGGCTTTAACACCAAACACCATGATACTCAAGATAAAAGTCACACGAGCTGGCAACCTCTGGATTTTGAGGGGAGGTAGTTACTGGTGAGGAGTAGAGTCATAGGCGCCGACTCTATGGGTGCTCCGGGGCTGGAGCACACATGGGGAAAAATTAGTGGGTGCTCTGCACCCACCGGCAGCCAAGCTCCCCACCCCACCCCCCTGCTTCACCTCCTCCCCTAAGCGTGCTGCATCCCCGCTCCTCCCTCCCTCCCAGCGCTTGTCGCTGCCAAACAGCTGTAACGAGCTACAGGAGGGAGGAGGGAGGAGCGGGAACGTGACGCACTCAGGGGAGGAGGCAGGGCTGGGGCAGGGATTTGGGAAAGGGGTTGGAATAGGGGTGGGAGGGGGCGGGGCAGGAGTGGAGTCGGGGCGGGGCCGGGGATAGAGGGAAGTTGAGCACCCACCGGCGCTATTAGAAGTCAGCGCCTATGGGTAGAGTTAAGGGGGTTTGGGCAGCTTGTTGAGAAGTGCAGTGCTCTAAGAGAGGAAGGATGGTCCAATGGTCACTAGCTGGACTCATATTTAGTTTGTGATCCACTATGACCCCCAGATCCCTTTCTGCAGTATTCCTTCCTAGGCAGTCATTTCCCATTTTGTATGTGTGTAACTGATTGTTCCTTCCGAAGTGGAGTACTTTGTATTTGCCCGTACTGGATTTCATCCTATTTACTTCAGACCATTTCTCCAGTTTGTCCAGATCATTTTGAATTTTAATCCTGTCCTCCAAAGCACTTGCAACCCCGCCCAGCTTGGTATCGTCCGCAAACTTTGTACTCTGTATGCCATTATCTAAATCATTGATGAAGATATTGAACAGAACCAGATCCAGAACTGATCCCTGCAGGACCCCACTCGTTATGCCCTTCCAGCATAACTGAACCACTGATAACTATTCTCTGGCAACGTTGGGTTTGGTCCTGCTTTGAGCAGGGGGTTGGACTAGATGACCTCCTGAGGTCCCTTCCAACCCTGAGATTCTATGATTCTATGATTCTATGAACGGTTTTACAACCAGTTTTGCACCCACCTTATAGTAGCTCCATCTAAGTTTTATTTCCCTAGTTTGTTTATGAGAAGGTCACATGAGACTGTATCAAAAGCGTTACTAAAGTCAAGATATACCACATCTACCACTTCCCCCTTATCCACAAGGCTTGTTACCCTGTCAAAGAAACCTGTTAGGTTGGTCTGACACAATTTGTTCTTGACAAATCCATGGTGTTATTTATCACCTTATTTTCTTCTAGATGTTTGCAAACTGATTGCTTAGTTATTTGCTCCTTATCTTTCCAGGTACAGAAGTTAAGCTGACTGGTCTGTAATTCCCTGGATTGTCCTTATTTCCCTTTTTATAGCTTGTCACTATATTTGCCCTTTTCCAGTCTTCTGGAATCTCCCCCGTCTTCCATGATTTTGCGAAGATAACTGCTAATGGCTCAGATATCTCCTCAGTCAGCTCCTTGAATATTCTGGGATGCATTCCATCAGGCCCTGGTGACTTGAAGACATTTAACTTATCTAAGTAATTTTTAACTTGTTCTTTCCCTATTTTAACCTCTGATCCTACCTCCTTTTCACTGGCATTCACTATGTTAGATGTCCAATCGCTACTAATCTTTTTGTTGAAAAACAAAAAAGACATTTAGCACTTCTGCCATTTCCACATATTNTTCTTTTTTTTTTTCCCCCCCCCCCCCCCCCCATTGAGTAATGGACCTACCCGGTCCTTCATCCTCCTCTTGCTTCTAATGTAATCTAAAGGGAGGAGGGATAGCTCAGTGGTTTGACCATTGGCCTGCTAAACCCAGGGTTGCAAGTTCAATCCTTGAGGGGGCCATTTAGAGATCTGGGCAAAAATCTGTCTGGGGATTGGTCCTGCTTTGAGCAGCAGGTTGGACTAGATGACCACGTGAGGTCCCTTCCAACCCAGATATTCTATTTGTAGAATGTTTTCTTGTTACCCTTTATGTCTCTAGCTAGTTTAAGCTCATTTTGTGCCTTGGCCTTTCTAATTTTGTCCCTACATACTTATGCTGGTTTTTTATATTCATCCTGTGACGGGTTGGTTCACAGAAACCCACTTGGGAGCTGCCAGCTGATGTGCAAAGGCTACCTCTGTTTCTATTCTCCCCTGCCAGCTACTGGTGGTTCCAGCGCTCAGTCTTGCTGAAGCCAGACACACCCATCTGCTCCAGACACAGACCCAGAGTCTGAACCACCTGTCCCAAAGCCGCAGGTTTACCTGAGAACAGCTCACAGAAGTCTGCTTGCCCTTAGCACTCAGATGCCCAATTCCCAATGGGGTCTAAACCCAAATAAATCCGTTTTACCCTGTATAAGCTTTATACAGGGTAAACTCATAAATTGTTCGCCCTCTATAACACTGATAGAGAGATATGCACAGCTGTTTGCTCCCCCAGGTATTAACACATACTCTGAGTTAATTAATAAGTAGAAAGTGATTTTATTAAATACAGATAGTAGGATTTAAGTGATTTCAAGTAGTAACAGACAGAACAAAATAAGTTACCAAGCAAAATAAAATAAAATACGCAAATCTATGTCTAATTGCACTAAATACAGATAAGATCCTCACCAGTTCCAAAATGTTCCCTTTTACAGGCTAATCTTCTTTTAGCCTGGGTCCAGCAATCACTCACACCCCCTGTAGTTTTCAGTTTCCTTCAAGTGTCCTGTGGGGGTGGAGAGGCTCCTTCTTTAGCCAGCTGAAGACAAAATGGAGGGGTCTCCCACAGGTTTAAATAGACTGTCTCTTGTGGGTGGAGACCCCCTCCTCACCCTCTGTAGAATCCAGTCACAGAATGGAGATTCGGAATCACATGGGCAGGTCACATGCCCATGCATGACTCAGGACTGCAGGTAGCAGCCATTACCCACATGCTGCCTTGAACGTCCTCAGGTAGACTTCTAATGTGGATTGGAGTCTTCCAAGCTCTTTTGTCTGTTAAGTGCCCCCTGACTGAACACCTAATTTGCACATTCCTTTCCCAAGAAGTCATCAAATGTTCTAACTGAGGCCCCTTAGAAATCAAGCAATCATACAGCCAATGTTCATAACTTTGAACACACAAATGGTGCCTGTATACAACTAGGGTGAACATAACCAGTAGATCACAACCTTTACATAGATATGTTACATGGCCTATGTAGCAAAACCCTATTCCAGTTATATCATATTCCCACAAAGCCTTATGGGAGGTACCGTCACACATCCTTTGTAATTTGACCTAGTTCCCACTTTTTGTAACTCTCTTTTTGTTTGTTTGTTTGTTTGTTTTTGAGTTTCAGATCATTGAAGATCTCCTGGTGAAGCCAGGGTGGGTTCTGGCCATACTTCCTGTCTTTCCTACTCAGTGGGATAGTTTGCTCTTGTATCTTTAATAAATGTCCCTTTGAAAAACTGCCAAATCTCTTGAACTGTTTTCTCCCTTGGGGCTGGTCTACACTGGGGGGGCGGGGGGAGGGGGATCGATCTAAGATACGCTATTCGCGTAGCTGAAGTCGAAGTATCCTACTTCAACTTACCTGGCCGTCCTCACGGCGGCAAGTCGACCGCCATGGCTCCCCCGTCGACGCCGCTTACTCCTCCTGCCAAGGTGGAGTACGGGTGTCGATTCGGGGATCGATTTATCGCGTCTGGACGAGATGCGATAAATCGATCCCCAATAGATCGATTACTACCCGGATCGGCGGGTAGTGTAGACGTGGCCTTAGACTTGCTTCCCATAGGATCCTACCTACCAACTCCCTGAGTTTGCTAACATCTGCCTTCTTGAAATCCATTATCTTTATTGTGCTGTTTTTCCTCCTACCATTCCTTAGAATCATGAACTCTATCCTTTCATGATCACTTTCACCCAAGCTGCCTTCCACTTTCAAATTCTCAACCAGTTCCTCCCTATTTATCAAAAATAAAATCTAGACCAACCTCTCCCCTAGTAGCTGTCTCCACTTTCTGAAATAAAAATTGTCTCCAAGACATTCCAATAACTTGTTGTATAATCTGTGCCCTGCTGTGTTATTTTCCCAACAGATGTCTGGGTAGTTGAAATCCCTCATCACCACCAAGTCCTGTGCTTTGGATGATTTTGTTAGTTGTTTAAAAAAAGCCTCTTCCACCTCTTCTCGATGGTTAGGTGGTCTGTTGTAAACCCCCTAGCATGGCATCACCCTTGTTTTTTATCCGCTTTTATCCTTACCCAGAGACTTTCAACAAGTGTGTCTCCTATTTCCAAGTGTATACATCTTTGATAAATAAAGCAACACGTCCTCCCTTTTTCCCTGCATGTCCTTCCTGAGCAAGCTGTACCGTTCTATACTAATATTCCAGTCATGCGTATTATCCCACCAAGTCTGTGATGCCAACTATGTCATAGTTGTGTTTATTTACTAGCATTTCTAATATACTGTGACGGGGCTCGCTCACTACATTGGCTGCCCTGTCTCACACCATCTCTGGGTACAGAGGGGGGCAGTTGCCAAGGGGAGGGCCCGGATCTGGCACATACAGAGCATCAGAAGGAGGGGCCTGTGGGGGTGGTTTGCCAAGCACCCAGAGCTGGGGGGAGACACAGCAGCCACACACACAGTTTACAGGGAACAACACGCAGGGGCAGAAACATAAATCAGTCCCCACAATATTTCCGCTAGCCCTCTGCCCCCTCTCTTCCTGGTCTGCCACTCCTGGGCGGTGCTAGTAACAGCACCTTTAGTTAAGGTTGCCTGATATTTCTCATTCTAAGACCCTGGTTTGGGTTGCTTATAACTTTGCCAAAGTTCAACCATTCAGGCTGAAATCTTCCAGGCTGGGTCTCAGTCTCAGGCTCCCACCGCCGCGCTCCCACCGCTGGTAGCTATGCCCCTGGTGGAGGGTGGGGTTTTTCTGGGAGAGCTCTCTCCCAGCACTGGTGCTGCGACTACACAGGGTATGTCTACACTACGAAATTAGGTCAAATTTATAGAAGTCGGTTTTATAGAAATCGTTTTTATACAGTCGATTGTGTGTGTCCCCACACAAAATGCTCTAAGTGCATTAAGTCGGCGGACTTCGTCCACAGTACCGAGGCTAGCGTCGACTTCTGGAGCGTTGCACTGTGGGTAGCTATCCCACAGTTCCCGCAGTCTCCGCCGCCCATTGGAATTCTGGGTTGAGATCCCAATGCCTGATGGGGCAAAAACAGTGTCGCGGGTGATTCTGGGTACATGTCGTCAGGCCCCCACTCCCTCCCTCCCTCCCTCCCTCCCTCCGTGAAAGCAACAGCAGACAATCGTTTCGCGCCTTTTTTCTGCCCAGACGCCATAGCACTGGGATCATGGAGCCCGCTCAGATCACCGCGGCAATTATGAGCACTATGACAACCACGCGCATTATCCTGGAGTATATGCATAGCCGGAACCTGTCAAAGCAAAACCAGGAGGAGGAGGAGGAGGAGGCAACAGCAGCGCAGAGGCAACAGCAGCGCGGTGACGAGAGTGATGAGGAAATAGACATAGACTTCTCACAAAGTACGGGCCACAGCAATGTGAAAATCATGGTGGTAATGGGGCAGGTTCATGCCGTGGAACGCCGATTCTGGGCCCGGGAAACAAGCACAGACTGGTGGGACCGCATAGTGCTGCAGGTGTGGGACGATTCCCAGTGGCTGCGAAACTTTCGCATGCGTAAGGGCACTTTCATGGAACTTTGTGACTTGCTTTCCCCTGCCCTGAAGCGCCAGAATACCAAGATGAGAGCAGCCCTGACAGTTGAGAAGCGAGTGGCCATAGCCCTGTGGAAGCTTGCAACGCCAGACAGCTACCGGTCAGTCGGACATCAATTTGGAGTGGGCAAATCTACTGTGGGGGCTGCTGTGATTCAAGTAGCCAGGGCAATCAAAGAGCTGCTGATATCAAGGGTAGTGACTCTGGGAAATGTGCAGGTCATAGTGGATGGCTTTGCTGCAATGGGATTCCCTAACTGTGGTGGGGCGATAGATGGAACCCATATCCCTATCTTGGCACCGGAGCACCAAGCCAGCGAGTACATAAACCGAAAGGGGTACTTTTCAATGCTGCTGCAAGCACTGGTGGATCACAAGGGACGTTTTACCAACATCAACGTGGGATGGCCAGGAAAGGTACATGACGCTCGCGTCTTCAGGAACTCTGGTCTGTTTCAAAAGCTGCAGGAAGGGACTTTCTTCCCAGACCAGAAAATAACCGTTGGGGATGTTGAAATGCCTATAGTTATCCTTGGGGACCCAGCCTACCCCTTAATGCCATGGCTCATGAAGCCATACACAGGCAGCCTGGACAGTAGTCAGGACCTGTTCAACTACAGGCTGAGCAAGTGCAGAATGGTGGTAGAATGTGCATTTGGACGTTTAAAAGCGCGCTGGCGCAGTTTACTGACTCGGTTAGACCTCAGCGAAAACAATATTCCCATTGTTATTACTGCTTGTTGTGCGCTCCACAATATCTGTGAGAGTAAGGGGGAGACGTTTATGGCGGGGTGGGAGGCTGAGGCAAATCGCCTGGCCGCTAATTACGCGCAGCCAGACACCAGGGCGATTAGAAGAGTACAGCAGGGTGCGGTGCGCATCAGAGAAGCTTTGAAAACCAGTTTCATGACTGGCCAGGCTACGGTGTGAAAGTTCTGTTTGTTTCTCCTTGATGAACCTCCCCCCCGCCCCCGCCCGGTTCACTCTACTTCACTGTAAGCTAGACACCCTCCCCTCCCCCCTTCGATCACCGCTTGCAGAGGCAATAAAGTCATTGTTACTTCAAATTCATGCATTCTTTATTAATTCACACAAATAGGAGGATAACTGCCAAGGTAGCCCAGGAGGGATGGGGGAGGAGGGAAGCGCTGGGTGGGGTGGGGGAGGAGGGAAGGACAAGGACACCGTGCACTATAAAACTTTAAAACTTTAAAAATTAGAAACTTCAAAACTTATTGAAGGCCAGCCTTCTGCTGCTTGAGCAATCCTCTGGGGTGGAGTGGCTGGGTGGCCGGAGGCCCCCCCACCGCGTTCTTGGGCGTCTGGGTGAGGACGCCATGGAACTTGGGGAGGAGGGCTGTTGGTTACACAGGGGCTGTAGTGGCGGTCTGTGCTCCTGCTGCCTTTCTTGCAGCTCAACCATACGCTGGAGCATCTCACTTTGATGCTCCAGCAGTCGGAGCATGGACTCCTGCCTTCTGTTCTCAATCTGACGCCACCTCTCAGATTCAGCCCGCGATTCAGCACGCAACCTCTCCGATTCAGCACGCGATTCAGCCCGCCACCTCTCCTCGCGTTCAAACTGTGCTTTTCTGCAGTCAGACATTGTCTGCCTCCAAGCATTCTGCTGAACCCTGTCAGCGTGGGAGGCCGTCTGGAGCTCCGAGAACATTTCATCCCGAGTTCTCTTCTTCCTCCTTCTAATCTTCACTAGCCTCTGCGAAGGAGAAACATTTGCAGCTGGTGGGGGAAAAGGGAGATAGGTAGTTAAAAAGACACATTTTAGAGAACAATAGGATCACTCTTTCCCGTTAAACCTTGCTGTTCACATTACATAGCACAAATGCTTTCGTTACAAGGTCGTATTTTGCCTCTATTTATATTGAGGGTCTGCCGATTTGGTGTGAGAGATCACTCACGCAGGGCCAGGCAACAGAATTCGGCTTGCAGGCAGCCATGGTAAGCCACAGTCTTTTGGCTTCTTTAACCTTAATAACATGTGGGAATGGTTTCAAACAGCAGCACCCTCATTTTCCATACCAAGCAGCCGTTGGGTTGGCCATTTAAAATGGTATGGCAATTTAAAAGGAGGGAGGGATGCGGTTGCCGGGTTAACGTGCAGCACAAACCCAACTAACCCCCCCCCCCCCCCCCACACACACCCAATTCCCTGGGATGATCACTTCACCCCTCCCCCCACCGCGTGGCTAACAGTGGGGAACATTTCTGTTCAGCCGAGCAGGAACGGGCACTCTGAATGTCCCCTTAATAAAAGCACCCTATTTCAACCAGGTGACCATGAATGATATCACTCTCCTGAGGATAACACAGAGAGATAAGGAATGGATGTTGTCTGAATGCCAGCAAACACCGGGACCATACGCTGCCATGCTTTGCTATGCAATGATTCCAGACTACGTGCTACTGGCCTGGCGTGGTAAAGTGTCCTACCATGGCGGACGGAATAAGGCAGCCCTCCCCAGAAACCTTTTGCAAAGGCTTTGGGAGTACATCCAGGAGAGCTTTCTGGAGATGTCCCTGGAGGATTTCCGCTCCATCCCCATACACGTTAACAGACTTTTCCAGTAGCTGTCCTGGCCGTGAATGCCAGGGCAAATTAATCATTAAACACGCTTGCTTTTAAACCATGTGTAATATTTACAAAGGTACACTCACCAGAGGTCCCTTCTCCGGGGTCTGCGAGCACGCTTTGGGATTCGGTGGGTTCGGGGTTTACTGGCTCCAGGTCCAGGGTGATAAACAGATCCTGGCTGTTGGGGAAAACGGTTTCTCTGCCTCCTTGCTGTGAGCCATCTCCCGTCTGTTCATCATCATCGTCTTCCTCGTCCCCAGAACCCGCTTCTGTGTTGCGTGAGTCTCCATTGACGGAGTCATAGCACAGGGTTGGGATAGTGGTGGCTGCACCCCCTAGCATGGCATGCAGCTCGGCGTAGAAGCGGCATGTCTGCGGCTGTGCCCCGGACCTTCCGTTTGCCTCTCTGGTTTTCTGGTAGGCTTGCCTTAGCTCCTTAATTTTCACGCGGCACTGCTGTGCATCCCTGTTATGGCCTCTGTCCTTCATGCCCTTTGAGACTTTTTCAAATGTTTTTGCATTTCTTTTACTGCTACGGAGTTCCGCTAGCACGGATTCGTCTCCCCATATGGCGATCAGATCCCGTACCTCCCGTTCGGTCCATGCTGGAGCTCTTCTGCGATCCTGGGACTCCATCATGGTTACCTGTGCTGATGAGCTCTGCGTGGTCACCTGTGCTCTCCACGCTGGGCAAACAGGAAATGAAATTCAAACGTTCGCGGGGCTTTTCCTGTCTACCTGGCCAGTGCATCCGAGTTCAGATTGATGTCCAGAGCGGTCACAATGGTGCACTGTGGGATAGTTCCCGGAGGCCAATACCATCGAATTGCGGCCACACTAACCCAAATTCGAAATGGCAAAACCGATTTCAGCGCTAATCCCGTCGTCGGAGGTGGTGTAAAGAAATCGATTTAAAGAGCCCTTTAAGTCGAAAAAAAGGGCTTAATTGTGTGGACGAGTCCAGGCTTAAATCGAGGTAACGCTACTAAATTCGACCTAAAGTCGTAGTGTAGACCAGCCCACAGCCATGTGGCAGCACTTTAAGGTTGCTAATGAAGACATACCCTAAGTTACTATCTTTCTTTGAGAAGATAACTGATTTTTTAGACAAAGGAAATGCAGTAGATCTAATCTACCTGGATGTCAGTAAGGCATTTGATACAAATTTTACACGAGAAATTATTAAATTGGAGAAGATGTGTATTAATATGAGAACTGAAAGGTGGATAAGGAAGTGGTTAATGGGGAGACTACAATGGGTCATACTGAAAGGTGAACTGTCAGGCTGGAGGGAGGTTACTAGTGGAGTTCCTCGGGGTCAGTCTTGGGACCAACCTTATTTAACATTTTTATTACTGACCTTTGCACAAAAAGTGGGAGTGTTCTAATAAAATTTGCAGATGACACAATGTTGGGAGGTATTGCCAATATGGAGGAGGACTGGAATATCATACAAGAAAATCTGGATGACCTTGTAAACTGGAGTAATAGAAATGGGATGATATTTAACAGTGCAAAGTCATGCATTTAGGGACTAACAATAAGAATTTTTGCTATAAGCTGGGGACTCATCAGTTGGAAATGACAGAGGAGGAGAAAGACCTGGGCGTATTGGTTGATCCCAGGATGACTATGAGTCGTCAATGTGATGTGGCCGTGAAAAGGCAAATGCAGTCCTGGGGTGCATCGGGCGAGGTATTTCCAGTAGAGACAGGGAAGTGTTAGTACCATTATACAAGGCACTGATGAGACCTCATCTGGAACACTGTGTGCAGTTCTGGTCTCCCATGTTTAATTAATTCAAACTGGAACAGGGACAGCGAAGGGCTACTAGGATGATCCGAGGAATGGAAAACCTACCTTATGAGAGGAGACTCAAAGAGCTTGGCTTGGTTAGCCCAACCAAATGAAGGCTGAGGGGAGATCTGATCGCTCTCTATAAATACATCAGAGGGATAAATACCAGGGAGGGAGAGAAGTTATTTAAGTTAAGGGCCAGTGTGGACACCAGAACAAATGGCTATAAACTGGCCATCAACAAGTTTAGGTTTGAAACTAGGTGAAGGTTTCTAACCATCAGAGGAGTGAAGTTCTGGAGCAGCCTCCCAAGGAGAGCAGTGGGGGCAAAAAACCCTAACTGGCTTCAAGACTGAGCTTGATACATTTATGGAGGGGATGGTATGACAGGACTGCCTACAATGGCATGTGGCCCATCAGTGACTGCCAGTAGCAAAAATCCCCAATGACTGGAGATGGGACACTAGATGGGGAGGGATCTGAGTTACTACAGAGCCCTCCCTATGTGCAGCCCTGTTGGCCTGACTGGAGCCAGCCCCCCCAAATATAGAAGTCAAACTACACCTATGCTGGTTAATTCCCCTCCCTGTTAAAAGGTGATGGTTGGGTTCAGCTGAAATCAGGTCTTTTGGAGTAAAGAGGGTGACTGGAAAGAGACTGCAGCAATGAGCAGGGAGAAGCAGGCTCTGGCAGGGCTTGTGGGTTGTAAACTTGTTCCCCTGCTTCGTGTCTTTCAGGTGGAGGAAACAGGAACTGTTCACAGGAAGCGGCTCCACAGTGCAGGGATTTCTCAACCAGACATGGAGCCGGCTGGTGCTCTGGAGGATGTGTACGTCCTAGTGGAGTACGAGTTTGAGTATGTGGCTAAGGACGGGACACTCATTTCCATAAAGCCCAACGAGCGGTACGTCCTGTTGAGAAGAACAAATGATCACTGGTGGCATGTTAAAAAAAGCAAGGACGCCCGTCCATTCTACATCCCGGCAAAGTACGTGAAGGAACTGCCCCCAGTCACCCGGCCCACCAGTGTGTTTGAGCTTCCTCCAGAAACCCCTGGACAGCTGGTCTCCAGGGACACCTTGGAGACAATTGTCCTACAGCCAGCCAGGGCTGGCCAGGACCAGCCTTTGGCATACGAATACAAATTCCTGAGCGCTGCTCAGCAGAAAGAGCAGCACAAAATGGATACCAATAAACCCGACACTGACTTGGGGGCTGGGTCCGTGTGGTCAGGGTCTGGAACTTTGGGGCCCGCTTGCAAAGACACTAGCTTCGAAGGCGAGACCCTGACTCAAGTCGTAGGAGAGGGGAAAGACTCCCCTCCAGTGCTGAGCTCATTTCACAACCCTCACTGCGCAAAGAGGAGCAGTCACTCTCCGGCGCTGCACATCCCCCCCATCGAGCACATGCGCCCGACGCAGTCCCTGGATGACCTGGCCAGGGTCACCCCCAACCCCCGACTTAGAGTCAGTCACACGGGGTCACGCAGAGCGGGGACCACAGCGGGCCCTTTGCTTTCCCCGCAGCCTCTCAGCAAGAGCCAATCTGAGAACATTTATGAATCCATCAAGGACCTGGAGAGACAGGAGAAGGCAGGTACGCGGGCAGGGTCCAGCCGGCCAGCTCAGGTGAGTAGCACAGCTTCCTTCTGGGCCACAAAAGGGAACACAGGTGCGCGGTTAGCGGAGCTAGGGTGACCAGATGTCCCGATTTTATAGGGACAGTCCCGATTTTGGGGTCTTTTTCTTATATAGGCTCCTATTACCCCCCACCCCCTGTCCCGGTTTTTCACATTTGCTGTCTGGACACCCTAAGCGGAGCAGACTGGGAGTCAGCACTCCTAGGCTAACTCAGCCATCTTGGGCAAGTCTCTCCCCCCATGTCCCCTACATCCGGGGGGGGGGGGCGGCGGGGGGGAGGAATGTGCTGCTCATTTCATGACTATTAAGCACCTGGAGCGCCTCAGAGAAAAGGCACCGCTGACGAACAAAGTGCTGCCGTGATCACACCTGCTTTGTGCTCCCGTCTTCAGTGCTTCTGCAGGGCCATGAGGAAACCCTTGGAAGGGCTGATCTGGGGACTTTAAGGGGCTTTTCTGGCCTTCATTTATTTTTTTCAGCCCTGTGTCTGTCTGGTCTGGTCTAAGGCCCAGTCCTGTAGCTTGTCCTATGCAATCAGCGCCCCAGCTGGCGAGGCTGAATAGCTGAGGTGGAAGGACACAAGCTCGTGTTCTGCCTGCAGAGCTTGTACCTGGGGGGGCAGAATATCCTAGTATTTCCCTTCAAAATCTCCGAGGAGTGCTCTGCCATTGTGGGGCGCGACCCAGGCCAGCGAGGGGTTGTGTCAGCCCTGCCCTGCAACCTGGGGCGCCTCACAGTGCTTCGCTGCTGTAGCTCCCACCTGAGCTGCTCACAAACAGCCAAACAGTGTGCAGGTCACACCCCGAGTGTCTGTCTGTAGCCACAGCCTGGTCCAGCCGCTCTGGCCTCAGCAGTCTGTCCGCAAACACCAGCCACAGTCTGGCTTCCAGCAGCCTTGGTTACTACTCGCAGGGTGACCCCAACACTCCCTGTTCTGAATTCCCCCCCACCCCCAAAAAAGCGTGTTCTGCTCTGGCCAGCCCTCTCCTGGATAGTCCAGATATACTAGGTCTGTTGTGCCTCTAAGGAGATCAGTGTACTGGTCTGCCACCTTAAACGGAGTTACCCCCACAATTCCCATCACTGGCTTCGCTTTAATTAAAGACTAAAACAAGTTGCTTGTCTTACACAGAGAGAGACTTGAATTGAGTGCAGGTCAGAAATGGTCACAAGAAAAACAAAGATAAACCGCTTCTGAAACTGAGCAAACTCGGCCTGGTTCGAGGTGAAGTCCCTTGCCGCATGTGTCTTTTAGCACTGCTGACCCAGCTCTCAGGCCAAGATCTGCTCCCAAAGGCCACGGCTGCTTGATGTGTTGGCTGAGGTGAAAAGAGAGAGATGGGGAGGGAGAGAGCCTGGGGGGCGGGCTGCAGCTGCCTCATACTTTTACAGGCTCCCTTGGATATGGCTTTTCTCGAGAGTGGCCCCGGATAAAGTTCTTTCCAGCTGAGAGCAAGGGGGCATGGAGCTGGGGGGCAAGCAGAGCTGTTGTCCTGCCCCCCTTCCTTGCCAAAGAATGGCCACTTGGCAGGTGATGGCCCATCAGCTCTGATGGCACCTGGCTAGAGGCGTCAGCTTGTGCTTTGTCTTTGAGAAACAGGTTCCCCCCTCCCCGGACTCGTCTGGTAAACACACCTCAGTCCTGATTTCATCACATGTTCCTAACTTTGCATGTAATGTTGCTGCACACATTGCACCATGGTGTTACTGACCAGCGAGTTCTTAGTTTTCAAATGATACCTCCCAATAGCGGCGTAGCTAGGAGTGGAAACTAGGGTGGGCCCCGACTTCCGGGTGGACGGGCAATGACAGCCTGTGCTAGCTCAGCTTCTCCCCCGATGCCCTCTTCCTAGCCCTGGCGCCCCAGGCAAAGGGCTTCACCTGCTGAGCTCGGCATGCGCATGGGGTGGCTCAGAAAATGGCAAGGCAGAGCTGCTGGTGCATAGCTTTCTGAAGGGCGGGCGCAGAGCTCCATCGCGCCCCCCCTTCATAGAATCATAGAATATCAGGGTTGGAAGGGACCTCAGGAGGTCATCTAGTCCAACCCCCTGCTCAAAGCAGGACCAATCCCCAACTAAATCATCCCAGTCAGGGCTTTGTCAAGCCTGACCTTAAAAACCTCTAAGGAAGGAGATTCCACCACCTCCCTAGGTAACCCATTCCAGTGCTTCACCACCCTCCTAGTGAAAAAGTTTTTCCTAATATCCAACCTAAACCTCCCCCACTGCAACTTGAGACCATTACTCCTTGTTCTGTCATCTGCTACCACTGAGAACAGTCTAGATCCATCCTCTTTGGAACCCCCTTTCAGGTGGTTGAAAGCAGCTACAAATCCCACCTCATTCTTCTCTTCTGCAGACTAAACTCCTGTCTGCGCCCCCTCGCCCCCCCGAGACAGGGCTGCAGCTCCAGGAGGAGGGGACACAGACAGGGGTAAGGGGTCCGAGGCTGGTGCCACAGCAGCCAGGGCTAGGAGCAAAGCCCCAAGCGTGTAGCCAGCAACAGGGCTGGCAGCTGGGACCCCAGGTGTGGGGTCAGGAATGGAGCTAGGTGGCGCTCCCTTCCCGCCCCCCATGGGGGCTGGCCCGGGCCCCAGTCACGCCCCCCTGAATGGTCCTCATTCCACAGCCTGGGACATTCCCAGAGGTTGCGCCGATCTCACAGTCCCAAAACCAAGCAAAGTTGGATAGAAAATAACTTGAGTTCTGAGTCTTCCTACCCCTTTCACAGCAGCATTTCTACTGCCAGCGCCTCACATGCACTAACGCTGAGTGAATCTTGTGGGGAAACCTGAATTTCAGGCCCTGCCTGCCTTTCCAGCGCTGGAATTCGCAGCTGTGCTGTGATATTAATACTCTGGCTTTTGCATTTAATTATTATTGTTTGGGAGGTTAGAGACGGCCCTGATCGGGTGTGACCTTTGGACACGTCACTTCCTTGCCCTGTGGCTCAGTTTCCCCATCTGTAGAGGGAGGTTAATGATACTTTCTGGCGCCTTTGCAAAGTGCTTGGCGATCTCTGGGTGGAAGCCTCGTATCAGAGCTAGAATCCTCATGCTGCCTTGTTTAGTTATCAAATTCTCTCCTTCGCTCTGGGCTCACGTAGCGTCAAGGGACCAGCAGAGGCCGCTGTAACTCTAAGCATTCTGCAGCGGGGTCCCTTGGGCTACCGCTCCCCTTCTCCTGCCCCGGGAGCCTGGCTGCCTTTTCAGCTGCAGCTTGTGGCTCGGCAATTCAGCAAACATGTTCAATTCCAGGAACTGCTGCAGCTAGCGGGGCAGTTTGAAGCTGCCGTATTTTCTTCTCCAGACTCTTCCTCTCCTCTTAGTTCTTGAGGAAGTGGGTAGTAGCAGCTCCTAGGTCAGCTTTAGAAACGACCCCTGCGGTATCTCCCGTGCGAAGCATTCAGAGAGCGACAGCCAGGCCCCGAGCAGCAGGCGAGGGATGTGAAAGCTGTCCGGCTTTTCATAAGACTGAACATTGGGTTCAGTTCCTTTGTCTCCTGCTTTCTGAGCTCACAAGCAGCTCACGTGTCCCACTTTTCCCAACAAGGCCGAGAGCTAGGCGCTCACTGTCCGCCTAATGCTGAGATTCTGCAGAATCATCAGGCTCCAAGAGCTGGTGATTTAGTAAAAAATACTAAATATTCTAAGACTGATAAAATCACCAGTACTTGGGGGACACTGGAGAACTAGGGTGACCACCTTTTCAAAAGGCAAAGTGGAACACATGCAGGAGAGTGGCCACACCCCCTGCTCCTCCTCTTCCCCCTGAGGCCCCACCCCCTGGCCAGGGCAAAAACCGGAGCCGGGCCTTGGTAAGAGCCGCCCAAGGAGCCCAGGCCGCTGTGGGGAACTCTAGACGCTCCACCTGCCCTGAGCAGAGGGCTGAAAGCAGGACCCAGCCTGTGTCCCTGTCCCCCGGGGCGCACCACCCAGGGCACTTGGAGGCATAGACACTGACTCCATGGGTGCTCCAAAAAAATAGTGGGTGCTCAGCACCCACCAGCCTCCCGCCAATCAGCTGTTCAGCGGGAGGGGGAAGAGGTGGAGGCACTGGGGGAGGGGGCGGAGCAGGGGTGGGAAGAGGTGGGGCCAGGGCAGAGCGCTCTTGGGGAGGGGGTGGAGTGGGAAGAGGCGGGGTGATGGTGGGGCCTTGGGGGAAGGGGCAGAGAGGAGGCTGGGGGGGGGGGTGGAGCACCCACCCAGAAAAATTGAAGTCGGCATATGGGTAAGGACGGCCCTGTCTGAACTGCCGGGCCCAGGGGTGCCGGGGCGCTGAACTGCCGGGCCCAGGGGTGCCGGGCGCTGATCTGCCGGGCCCAGGGGTGCCGGGGCGCTGAACTGCCGGGCCCAGGGGTGCCGGGGCTCTGAACTGCCGGGCCCAGGGGTGCTGGGCGCTGAACTGCCGGGCCCAGGGGTGCTGGGGCTCTGAACTGCCGGGCCCAGGGGTGCCGGGCTCTGAACTGCCGGGCCCAGGGGTGCCGGGCGCTGAACTGCCAGGCCCAGGGGTGACGGGTCTCTGAACTGCCGGGCCCAGGGGTGCCGGGGCTCTGAACTGCCGGGCCCAGGGGTGCCGGGGCTCTGAACTGCCGAGCCCAGGGGTGCCGGGGCGCTGAACTGCCGGGCCCAGGGGTGCCGGGGCTCTGAACTGCCGGGCCCAGGGGTGCCGGGGCTCTGAACTGCCGGGCCCAGGGGTGCCGGGGCTCTGAACTGCCGGGCCCAGGGGTGCCGGGGCTCTGAACTGCCAGGCCCAGGGGTGCCGGGGCTCTGAACTGCCAGGCCCAGGGGTGCCGGGGCTCTGAACTGCCAGGCCCAGGGGTGCCGGGGCTCTGAACTGCCAGGCCCAGGGGTGCCGGGGCTCTGAACTGCCAGGCCCAGGGGTGCCGGGGCTCTGAACTGCCAGGCCCAGGGGTGCCGGGGCTCTGAACTGCCAGGCCCAGGGGTGCCGGGGCTCTGAACTGCCAGGCCCAGGGGTGCCGGGGCTCTGAACTGCCGGGCCCAGGGGTGCCGGGGCTCTGAACTGCCGGGCCCAGGGGTGCCGGGGCTCTGAACTGCCGAGCCCAGGGGTGCCGGGGCGCTGAACTGCCGGGCCCAGGGGTGCCGGGGCTCTGAACTGCTGAGCCCAGGGGTGCCGGGCGCTGAACTGCCAGGCCCAGGGGTGCCGGGCGCTGAACTGCCGAGCCCAGGGGTGCCGGGGCTCTGAACTGCCGGGCCCAGGGGTGCTGGGCGCTGAACTGCCGGGCCCAGGGGTGCTGGGGCTCTGAACTGCCGGGCCCAGGGGTGCCGGGCTCTGAACTGCCGGGCCCAGGGGTGCCGGGCGCTGAACTGCCAGGCCCAGGGGTGACGGGTCTCTGAACTGCCGGGCCCAGGGGTGCCGGGGCTCTGAACTGCCGAGCCCAGGGGTGCCGGGGCGCTGAACTGCTGAGCCCAGGGGTGCCGGGGCTCTGACCGATATCACTTAGGTGCCTGCTGGGCACTCGGCTGGGAGACCTGGACTTTGCAGGCACTGAGACAGTTTCAGTGGCCGAGTTTGGGAGCCACGAGGGTTTGAGTTGAGGGACCCTGCTGGGATCCCTGTGAAGGACTCCGGCGTTGGAAAGGTCGTGAGGCCCAGAAGAGGGAGCTGTTTGCTGTGATTTAGTCAGCGCGGGGCGGCTCTCCTTCCCTTTGCTTGCTGTTTGCTTCTCCCGGGTGCAGGTTGGGCGGCCTGCTAGACGTCAGGCCATGGTGCCTTTCACATTCAGCCCCTCCCTGAGGCACTCTGGGACTCTGTGCTTGGCACTGACGCTGCTGGTGGCTGGAGAGACAGGGAGAAATTCCAGGTGCCAGTAATGGGGGCTCGGTGTTGCCTGCTTCACTCAGCCTGCCTGAAAGGGCCATGTCTTCTGCCTGACCCGAGAGCAAGTCTTCCCCGCCCGCCCTGTGCAGGGGGTCATGCCCATAATGATCCCTTCTGGCCTGCAAATCAATCAGCCATTTCCACCTTTCCCTCTTGGGGGCGTTCGCCTGAACGCGACTAACTTGTGCAGTAGCCCCCAGTTCATCCCTTGCAGCCGCTAACACAGGCTTCGAACTGGTTCTGTGGTTTGCTGTTGGGCCGTTGTGCGTAAGTCAATAAAGACAAAGCTGGGGACAAGCTGTGCTGTTCTGGAGCAGCGCAGCCAGTGTGGGGAGTGTTATACAAAGCGGGAGCCAGGCCGGCTTGCCGGACCGTTCTCATTCAAACCCCGTTTTCAGCCACCTGGTACTTTCTGACAGTTGCACCGTTCGTTCAGGCCTGGCTGCTCCCACAGGGGAATGTTCACTCCTGAATGTTTCTAGCCAATGGGATTTTTTTTCTTGGTTCAGTGTTTTTTGAGCAGGAGTATACGGGGGGGAGGGGGGGAGAGATTCTCTCTGTCTCTCCCATAAACAATCAATTCTCACAGTGCTCGTTCGAACACCTCTAGCACTGGAGGGCTCGAAGCATGACTGCAGTGGAAATAAATGACTAAACGTATTAAATAATAAAAACATATTTATCTACAGTACTTCTAAGGACCTCCTCACTGGAGTTTCTGTGGCCCTCACAGTCTTTAATGTGTTTATTAGAAGGTATTTATTTGGGCTTCAAAGAAACAGTTCCAGAATGCTGTTTCATCAAAGCCACGTTGTTTAGTGGAAATATATCAAGCTTGACAGTTTTCAGGGGAAGGTGTCTGGTCAGAGAGAGAGAGAGAGAGACCTGCAGACTGCAGTGCAACCTTGACCCTTTGGATCTGAAAACAGATGTTCTGATACACGTCCCATTCGGGGAGGAGTTTGAAAGACTTTGGTTTGGATCCAAGGCCAAACAAAAACAGATTTTGAAATCTTGAAAACTGTCATGAAAGGGATTTGTCGGTCTATGGCCAGCTCGAGGATTTGTCTTCACATTCCCATGTGGAACAGGACAGGGCTGTTATCCCCATTGTATAGAGGGGAAACTGAGGCACAGAGCAACCAAGGGCCTGGCCCAGGGTCACACAGGAAGTCTGTGGGTAGCAGAGATATAAACCCAGGTCTTCCAAGCCTTTGGCTAGTGCTCTGACCACTGGGCCATCCTTCCCCTCCCGCAGTTTAATAATGATATTAAAAATACTAATAACGCTCCACCAGTGTCTGGATGGAAGTCAGGCAGTTTGGCCAACCCTGAGCATTCAGAAATCCTGGGTCAGGACCCCACAAATCATGAGGTTGGCTGAAAAGTCATGAGATTTTAAAAAAAATACAATTAAGTTCGGGTTCTCGTTTCTGAGCTGTCAGGGTCACACTCGGGCCACGTTCCCAAGCTGTCCTCCGCATGCAGGAGGGCTAAAAACTTACTTTAAAAAAAAGAAAAGAAAGCTGGGAGTCTGATAAGCTAACATGACTCCAGGAGCTGGGGCTTTAAGAGCAACACCAAATATTGTGAGGCTCGTGGTACATCACGAGAGCTGGTGATGGTGGGGGGGCTACTTTGTGATTGCAGGTTGGTTTCGCTCCTCTCTGAAGTCGCACATGGAGGGAGGCTGAGTTCTCCCAGAGCCCGGTTCCATTCAGTGGTCACTGGCTCAAGCTGCCGAAAACGATGCACCTGGAGCACAGGGCAGGAAACCTCCCAGGAGGAACGGATGTGCTATCGGGGCAGGTAACAGAGCCAGGATTTCTGCCCCCCCAGTCAAGGCAGGGTCAGGAGACACGCAGGGTGACATCAGGCACAGCACTCAGCTGCCAGTCCGAGGGGAGGGGACAGGATCTCACTGGTGGGCCGCCAGGGCAGTGGCGGATTAGCCACTGGGACAATGGGGCCTGTGCCCAGGGCCAGGGTTACCTTAGCAGAAAGGGTTGGGAGCAGGGACAAGCAGCCTGGGTCTGATCTGAGGCCAGGGGAGCGGGTGGCAGAGGGCGGTGATTGGGGTTTTTCTGCTACAGTCAATAGAAACGTCAGAGTAAAACCAATCAGCTTCTCCATGGGCACCACTGCTCCAGAGCACAACTCCTGCTGGGCCCTGCTGCTTCTTCTCCAGCCCACCCATGGTTACAGAGACCAGCCTCATGCCAGGGATCTCCTGCAATCAGTTTGCTGCAGCGTCAGCACAAATATTCCCCAGCCCCACAAGAACCAGGCCTAAGAATTAAGGGGTGCGTTGCACAAGGCTGCCTCAGCACCGAGCTCTTCCTGCTTCCCCAGCGTTTGGGTCGTGGGGCACTGAGCCCCCAGAAGGGCGCAGTCAGCGGAAGGCCCTATCTCACCCTAAGGCTTAGGAAGTCAGTTACACCAGAGCTGCGGCTCCCTCGTAAGCCCTGCAAGAGTTTGAGAAGTCGGGTTTGACCCAGAAAGCCCTAAGTGGCCTGGCACCGACTCATCTGAAAGAGACCTCTCTCTCCGCAGCTCCAATCAGAGCAGGGGCAGCGGAGCGGAGCTGTCGGCTTTGGAACTCACCTGCAGAGCCCTTGGTTAGAAATAGCTGCCACGCTGCAAGGCCAGGGGGGGACCTGAAAGAGGGCCTTGGCTTCTTCTGGGATATTGTTGCTTGTGGCAGATGTGTTGATTCATGGTCGAGCGAGGTTTCGAGAGCACTGTTATTTCACGGGTGTGGATTACACAGCAGCTGGAGGTAGTTGTGTATGCACTAGTTCAATCAGAACTGAAAATAGCAGCGTGGCGTGGCAGCATGCATGGGCGGCAACTCAGGCTCCACCCGCGTACACCACCGGCTGAGAGCCTAGGTACGTACTCAGCTGGCCAGCCCGTGCTGCGGCAGCCATGAGGCTATTTTTAGCGCATTCGCTAAGTCAGAGCTAATGCACGTACGTCTGCCAAAGCTAGACATTGTAGAGGTGCCCTAGGGGCCGTCAGCTGTGTACAAAGCTAACGAAGTAAAAACTAGAGCACAAGAGGCTACACTTGTGTATCTGCCTGCAGAGAAAAGTGTGGTGTGGAATTGCACTGGGAAATAGTTGGTGATTGTGTAACTAGACTGTATTCACCCACGAAAGCTCATGCTGCAAAACGTCTGTTAGTCTATAAGGTGCCACAGGATTCTTTGCTGTTTTTACAGATCCAGACTAACACGGCTACCCCTCTGATACTAGACTGTCTCTGTATATGCACCGGGGCAGAGTTAATGTGACACGACTAGACTTTTCTTCGCCATTCCTCTTGATTTTAGCAACCTTCTTCAGGCAGCCTGGACGTTCCCTGAACCCAGGGTTTTGTTTATAGTGGAAGATGCATAACACACATGGGACTGTCATGCACTGTTCTTCTTAAGCCAGAATTGCTAGCAGTAGATGGGGCACTTTTTATTTCTGTGACATTTCAGGCTGGAAGGTGAGTCTGCAAAGCATTCAGCAAACATGGCTGGCGGCCAAAACTTGGCAGGAAGCAACACGGTGAGGACTGACACCACACACAAAACACATTGACAGTAAGATTGTGAACTTTTTGCCTCTGCATGTCTCAGTTTTCACTACTAGATGTCACCGGTACTGAAGTACTGAGGTTGCCAAAGGCATGCCAGCCTGTTGTTCACCTGTTTGTACTGCAGATTACCCGCTCATGCCAGTTTTACCTCTTGCCTCACACCATTCATGTTCAGGCTTGTTATTCGGGCTTTGTCCCTCTTTCTAAAAGACCTGCTAGGCCCTAATAGATACATGTACGTCGCCACTGAGCTGGAATGGTTGTAATTCCTGTTGGATTGTTTTAGTATTATAATTATTTGTATTGTCATGTTAATCCCTGTGTTATGTGAAGGGCAATAAACTATACTGGTATAAGGCATCTTTTCCCAGTCTAACTGTCCACACGACGGGTGGTACTGGTCTGGTGTAGCAGCCGTAGTTATACTGGGTCCACATCTGGCCTAAACCCAGTGTTGTAAAATTTCCCTGTTGGCATCACCCCTCCAGCTGGCAGCGCCATGCGATGCTCTCCACTCACCCTCTTGCACTGGTGGCTTTGCATTGCGCTGTATTTACTCTTGGACATGCCCACCCTGCCAAGCCCACTGTTCTCATTGGCAGAGGAAAAGGTTTTGCCTAGTGCAGGTCAACATTTAACGAAACACTGTCCCTGGAAATGGGGCTCCATGGCAGCCCATCAGCTTGGACGGCGTCTTTCTGAGGGGTAAGCGGCAGCGCCGCTGAAACGCTTTGACAATTTTGTGTTGGGTTTTCATTTTTTGGTACATTGAAAATTTTCAGTGTTTCAGTTTGGTTTGGGGATTTTCAAGGCTTTTTGCCCTACTTTTCCCTCTGGAATGAGAACGGGAGGGTCAAGGGAAGGTAAATAGGTGTGATAAAATGGGCAAATGCATTTCACACATTTTTTATTGTTTCCAACTAGAAAGAGCCAAGGTGTGGGAGGGTGGGAAAGAGGGGAAAGGGGAAAGGGGGAAGAGCCTGGAAAGTCCCCAAAACCCAATCAGAAAACCGATGGATTTTTTTTGTTTTGTTTCCAAAAATCCAAACAAAATACAAGTTAGCAGGACATTTTCTTTTGACTTTTCCCAACTGAAGTGAAGCCAATGGTGCTGAAAAGTTTTGATAGTTCAACTTTTCATCTAGCATCAGGACAAAAAATGTGGGAATGTTGCAATTTACTGCAGATGAAGATTCCATTTCTCAACCAGCTCTGGTTTATCCCTGTGTGCCGGGCTGTTCTTTTGATGGTGGGCTCCATCCAGGTCCAGTGTGCGGTTCCATATGAGACCATACCATGGGGGGTGGGGTTAGGAAGTAGCACTGGTGGGCCTTGAGGGACTGGGGGAGGGGCGGGGGAGAGGGGCAATCACACCTTTATGCCTCTGGCTGGCTGTGAGCTCCCAGGCATGGAGCGAAGCTCTGGCAGTGGGTGAGAAAGCAGAGACCATGGGGGGCAGTGGGGCACTAGAAGGGCAGTGCCCTATCAAGCCGCTCCCTGACGGGAGAAGGAGGAACGCCCCCCTGAGGTGCTGGGGAAATGAATCTTCTCTTCTCACTGGGGGAAGGAGACCAGTGGGTCTCTGCCCCTAGACCAGCTCCTGAGGAGGCAGGAAGAACCCCCAGCGCAGGGAGGCTGTCATCTGTGATGACAGAGGATTGGAGGCACCTGGGACAGACAGGAGGGGTCTACACTGCAATTGAACACTGTGGCTATTCAATTAATAGCGGTGTTGATGTTTGGGCTCAGGCTGGAACCGGGGCTCTGGGCCCCCATGAGGGGGGAGGGTCCCCAAGGACTGGAGAAGGGCAGCATAATGCCTATCTTTACACGGGGGAATAAAGAGGAATTACAGACCAGTCAGCCTAACTTTGCTGCCTGGAAAGATACTGCAACAAATGATTAAGCAATCAGTTCGTGAGCACCTAGCGGCTAGTAGGGTGCTAAGGAACAGCCAGCATGGATTTGTCAAGGACACATCATGCCAGACCAACTTAATGTCCTGCTTTGACAGGGTAACTGCCCTAGTAGATTGAGGGAAGCAGTAGATGTGAGATAAGGCTTTTGACACCATCCCACATGACTCTCATAAACAAACTAGGGAGATGTAGTCTAGATGAAATCACTATAAGGTGGGTGCACAACTGGTTGAAAGACCGTACTCAGAATAGTTATCAATGGTTTGCTGTCAAACTGGGAGGGCATATCTAGTGGGGTCCCTGGGGGGGTCAGTCCTGGATCCAGTACTATTCAATATTTTCATTAATGACTTGGAGAGTGTGATGACACCAAGCTGGCAGGGGTTGTAAGCACTTTGGAGAACAGGATTAGAATTCAAAATGACCTTGACAAATTGGAGAATTGGTCTGAAATCAACAAAATGAAATTCAGTAAAGACAAGTGCAAAATACTGCACTTAGGAAGGAAAAATCACAGGCACAATTTCAAAATCCTGAATAACTGGCTAGATTCTTGTACTGCTGAAAACGACCTGGGGGTGACAGTGGCTCACAAATTGAACATGAGCCAGCAATGTGATGTAGCTGCAAAAAAGACTAATATGCTGGGTTGTATTAACAGGAATGTTGTGTGTAAGACACGGGAGGTAATGGTCCTGCTCTGCTTGGCACTGGTGAGGCCTCAGCTGGTGCACTGTGTCCAGTTCTGGGTGCCACACTAGGAAAGATGTGGACAAAAATGATCGAAGGCTCAGAAAACCTTTGAGGAAAGGTTAAAACAACTGGGCTTGTTTTGTCCTGACAAAAGACAACTGAGGGGGGACGTGATGACAGTCTTCCAATATGTTCAGGGCTGTTACAAAGAAGATGGTGACCAATTGTTTCCATCTCCACTGAAGGTAGGACAAGGAGTGATGGGCTTGATCTGCAGCAAGGGAGATTTAGGTGAGATATTAGGAAAATCTTCGTGACTCTCAGGGTGGTTAAGCTCTGGAGGTTGTGGTGTCCCTGTCACTGGTGGCTTTTAAGAACAGGTTAGACAAACCCGTCAGGGATGGTCGAGGTTTACTTGGTCCTGCCTCAGCATAGGGGGCTGGAGTGGATGACCTCTCGAGGTCCCTTCCAGCCCCACACTTCTCTGATTCCAAGCGGAATGGGGTCCCCTAGATTTGTCCGACCTGCAGGAGGGGTATCTAATCTCTCAGCCCTGAACTTAGTTCATCACACTGAAAATGTCCCCAGGGTGCACAGCCAATGCTGCCATGGTCCCCAGGGCCCCAGCATGCTGAGAGTAGCGGTCCTGGAAAATACCAGCAAGTGCTAGCACATGTGTGGCAGCAGTCAGCCCACCAATGCTTCAGCTAAGTGCACCACAGGCTCCCCAAATCAGGGCCCCACTGTTCATCTCAGAAAGGAGAAATGAGAGGGGACACGATAAAATAATGACTGGGCTCGAGAAGAGAGCCCGGGAGCTGCTGTTCTCCTCTCTCACAGCACAAGGACAAAGGACTGGTCAATGAAATTAGACGGTGGGAAATTCAAAACTGATACAAGAAAATGCTTTTTCCATACATAGTGTGATTAGGCTGTGGAACTCCCTGCCACATGAGATTGCTAACTCCACGAACTTAACGAGATTCAGAAAGTGTTTGTAAAAAGCAACAGAGAGTCCTCTGGCACCTTATAGACTAACAGACGTATTGGAGCATAAGCTTTCATGGGTGAATACCCACTTCGTCAGACGCATGTGGTGGAAATTTCCAGAGACAGGTATAAATATGCAGGCAAGAATCAGTCTGGAGATAACGAAGTCAGTTCAATCAGGGAGGATGAGGCCTTCTTCTAGCAGCTGAGGTGTGAAAACCAAGGGAGGAGAAACTGCTTTTGTAGTTGGCAAGCCATTCACAGCCTTTGTTTAATCCTGAGCTGATGGTGTCAAATTTGCAAATGAACTGAAGTTCAGCAGTTTCTCTTTGGAGTCTGGTCCTGAAGTTTTTTTGCTGCAGGATGGCTACCTTTACACCTGCTCTTGTGTGTCCAGGGAGGTCGAAGTGTTCTCCTACAGGTTTTTCTATATTGCCATTCCTAATATCTGACTTGTGTCCATTAATCCTTTTACATAGGGATTGTCCAGTTTGGCCAATGTACATAGCAGAGGGGCATTGCTGGCACATGGTGGCGTATATTACATTGGTGGACGTGCAGGTGAATGCACCGGTGATGATGTGGCTGATCTGGTTAGGTCCTGTGATGGTGTCGCTGGTGTAAATATGTGGGCAGAGTTGGCATCGAGGTTTGTTGCATGGATTGATTCCTGAGTTAGAGTTACTATGGTGCGGTGTGTGGTTGCTAGTGAGAATATGCTTAAGGTTGGCGGGTTGTCTGTGGGTGAGGACTGGCCTGCCTCCCAAGGCCTGTGAAAGTGAGGGGTCGTTGGCCAGGATGGGTTGTAGATCGCTGATGATGCGTTGGAGAGGTTTTAGCTGAGCACTGTAGGTGATGGCCAGTGGAGTTCTGTTGGTTTCTTTCTTGGGCTTGTCTTGCAGCAGGAGGCTTCTGGGTAAAGTGTTTGGACATTTCTGTAGATAAGGCTATCCAGCCTTCCAGTATTATCATAATTAACAACCACAAGTTCTGGGAGGGATATTAAACTGCCAGCTGCAGGGCTTCCATCAATCTCTGCCTAGCAGAGAACAGGATGAGACCTGTCAGGAGGGCAGATTATCTCACAGTTACTACTGAAGGGTTCTTACACCAGCTGGTGCTGGCCACTGTCAGCGACAGGACACTGGCCCAGCTGACCCTTGGCTCTGATCCAGTCTGGCTGGTCCCGTGTTCCATGGCACTGGGTACTGTACAAACACCTGTGCAGCAACTGTCCCTGCCTTCAAGAGTTTATAATCTGAGGCCTGGTCTACACTACGGGGTTAGGTCGAATTTAGCCGCGTTAGGTCGATTTAAAAATGACTGCGTCCACACAACCAACCCCGCTCCATCGACCTAAAGGGCTCTTAAAATCGACTTCTGTACTCCTGCCCGGCGAGGAGAATAGCGCTAAAATCGACTTTGCTGGGTCGAATTTGGGGTAGTGCGGACGCAAATCGATGGTATTGGCCTCCGGGAGCTATCCCAGAGTGCTCCATTGTGACCACTCTGGACAGCACTTTGAACTCCGATGCACTAGCCAGGTACACAGGAAAAGCCCCGGGAACTTTTGAATTTCATTTCCTGTTTGGTCATCGTGGCGAACTCAGCAGCACAGGTACCCCCAGAATCGTAGAGCGTAGAATGTTTCTACGCTCCCCCTATCATCTCCGTCCCTAAGGTTATAGCAGATTAGAAGGCTAAAAAACCACACTCGCGATGACATGTTTTCCAAGCTCATGCAGGCCTCCCGCCAGGAGCGCTGCCAGCTTTTTCGGCGCCCTAGGCAGCGGAAGGTCCTGCCCCCAAAATGCCGCCCCCAACAGCGGCGGCGGAAGGTCCCGCCCCCAAAATTCCACTGACGACCAGGGCGCCGGCATCCCCCAAATAGTAGCGCCCTAGAAGCGTCTGTTGGGGGAGCAAATGGACATGATGAAGCGTCTGTTGGGGGAGCAAATGGACATGATGAAGCGTCTGGTGGAGCTGCAGGAAAGCCAACAAGAGCACAGACCCCCGCTGCATCCACTGTATAACCGCCTCCCCTCCTCCCCATGCTCCACAGCCTCCTCACCCAGATGCCCAAGAACACGGGGTGGGGGAGGCTCCGGGCACCCAGCCACTCCACTGCAGAGGATGGCCCAAGCAACAGCAGGCTGTCATTCAAACAGTTTGATTTTTAGTGTGGCTACAATAAACAATGTAGCCTTGTCCTTCCCTCCTTCCCCACCCCACCCGGGCTACCTGGTACGTGATCTCTTTTTTTTTTTTAATTAATAAAGAAAGAATGCATGGTTTCAAAACAATAGTTACTTTATTTCGAAGGGGGGAGGGTGGTTGGCTTACAGGGAATTAAAATCAACAAAGGGGGCGGGTTTGCATCAAGGAGAAACACACACAACTGTCACACCGAAGCCTGGCCAGTTATGAAACTGGTTTTCAAAGCCTCTCTGATGCACAGCGCGCCTTACTGTGCTCTTCTAATCGCCCTGGTGTCTGGCGCGAAACGATTGTCTGCCGTTGCTTTCACAGAGGGAGCGGCAACTGATGACATGAACCCAAAACCACCCGCGACAATGTTTTTGCCCCATCAGGCATTGGGAGCTTAACCCAGAATTCCAATGGGCGGCGGAGACTGCGGGAACTGTGGGATAGCTTCCCACAGTGCACCACTCCGTAAGTCGATGCTAGCCCCGGTAGTGAGGACACACTCCGCCGACTTAATGCGCTTAGTCTGGACATACGCAATCGACTGTATAAAATCGATTTCTAAAAATCGACTTCTATAAAATCGACCTAATTTCGTAGTGTAGACATACCCTGAGAGCAGACAAGACAAAAAGCAGGAGGGGAAAGAATCATAGAATCATAGAATATCAGGGTTGGAAGGGACCTCAGGAGGTCATCTAGTCCAACCCCCTGCTCAAAGCAGGACCTAATCCCAACTAAATCATCCCAGCCAGGGCTTTGTCAAGCCTGACCTTAAAAACCTCTAAGGAAGGAGATTCCACCACCTCCCTAGGTAACCCATTCCAGTGCTTCACCACCCTCCTAGTGAAAAAGTTTTTCCTAATATCCAATCTAAACCTCCCCCACTGCAACTTGAGACCATTACTCCTTGTTCTGTCATCTGGTACCACTGAGAACAGTCTAGATCCATCCTCTTTGGAACCCCCTTTCAGGTAGTTGAAAGCAGCTATCAAATCCCCCCTCATTCTTCTCTTCTGCAGACTAAACAATCCCAGTTCCCTCAGCCTCTCCTCATAACTCATGTGCTCCAGCCCCCTAATCATTTTTGTTGCCCTCCGCTGGACTCTTTCCAATTTTTCCACATCCTTCTTGTAGTGTGGGGCCCAAAACTGGACACAGTACTCCAGGTGAGGCCTCACCAATTTCGAATAGAGGGGAACGATCACGTCCCTCGATCTGCTGGCAATGCCCCTACTTATACAGCCCAAAATGCCGTTAGCCTTCTTGGCAACAAGGGCACACTGTTGACTCATATCCAGCTTCTCGTCCACCGTAACCCCTAGGTCCTTTTCTGCAGAACTGCTGCCTAGCCACTCGGTCCCTAGTCTGTAACAGTGCATGGGATTCTTCCGTCCTAAGTGCAGGACTCTGCACTTGTCCTTGTTGAACCTCATCAGGTTTCTTTTGGCCCAATCCTCTAATTTGTCTAGGTCCCTCTGTATCCTATCCCTACCCTCCAGCGTATCTACCACTCCTCCCAGTTTAGTGTCATCTGCAAATTTGCTGAGAGTGCAGTCCACGCCATCCTCCAGATCATTAATGAAGATATTGAACAAAACCGGCCCCAGGACCGACCCTTGGGGCACTCCGCTTGAAACCGGCTGCCAACTAGACATGGAGCCGTTGATCACTACCCGTTGAGCCCGACGATCTAGCCAGCTTTCTATCCACCTTATAGTCCATTCATCCAGCCCATACTTCTTTAACTTGCCGGCAAGAATACTGTGGGAGACCGTATCAAAAGCTTTGCTAAAGTCAAGGAATAACACATCCACTGCTTTCCCCTCATCCACAGACCCAGTTATCTCCTCATAGAAGGCAATTAGGTTAGTCAGGCATGACTTGCCCTTGGTGAATCCATGCTGACTGTTCCTGATCACTTTCCTCTCCTCTAAGTGCTTCAGAATTGATTCCTTGAGGACCTGCTCCATGATTTTTCCAGGGACTGAGGTGAGGCTGACTGGCCTGTAGTTCCCCGGATCCTCCTTCTTCCCTTTTTTAAAGATGGGCACTACATTAGCCTTTTTCCAGTCATCCGGGACCTCCCCCGATCGCCATGAGTTTTCAAAGATAATGGCCAATGGCTCTGCAATCACATCCGCCAACTCCTTTAGCACCCTCGGATGCAGCGCATCCGGCCCCATGGACTTGTGCTCGTCCAGTTTTTCTAAATAGTCCCGAACCACTTCTTTCTCCACAGAGGGCTGGTCACCTTCTCCCCATACTGTGCTGCCCAGTGCAGCAGTCTGGGAGCTGACCTTGTTCGTGAAGACAGAGGCAAAAAAAGCATTGAGTACATTAGCTTTTTCCACATCCTCGGTCACTAGGTTGCCTCCCTCATTCAGTAAGGGGCCCACACTTTCCTTGACTTTCTTCTTGTTGTTAACATACCTGAAGAAACCCTTCTTGTTACTCTTAACATCTCTTGCTAGCTGCAACTCCAAGTGTGATTTGGCCTTCCTGATTTCACTCCTGCATGCCTGAGCAATATTTTTATACTCCTCCCTGGTCATTTGTCCAATCTTCCACTAAGCCTGCCATATTTACTATTCTTTCTACACATCAGGATGGTTTGTTCCTCCAACCTCAATAAAGATTCTTTAAAATACAGCCAGCTCTCCTGGACTCCTTTGCCCCTCATGTTATTCTCCCAGGGGATCCTGCCCATCAGTTCCCTGAGAGAGTCAAAGTCTGCTTTTCTGAAGTCCAGGGTCCGTATTCTGCTGCTCTCCTTTCTTCCTTTTGTCAGGATCCTGAACTCTACCATCTCATGGTCACTGCCTCCCAGGTTCCCATCCACTTTTGCTTCCCCTACTAATTCTTCCTGGTTTGTGAGCAGCAGGTCAAGAAGAGCTCTGCCCCTAGTTGGTTCCTCCAACACTTGCACCAGGAAATTGTCCCCTACACTTTCCAAAAACTTCCTGGATTGTCTGTGCACCGCTGTATTGCTCTCCTAGCAGATATCAGGGTGATTAAAGTCTCCCATGAGAACCAGGGCCTGCGATCTAGTAACTTGTGCTAGTTGCTGGAAGAAAGCCTCGTCTACCTCATCCCCCTGGTCTGGTGGTCTATAGCAGACTCCCACCACGACATCACCCTTTTTGTTCAAAGTTCAAACTAAAAGAGGATTGGAGGTCGGGAGGGGGTGATTTTCCCAAGGTCACCCAGAAGGTCAGTGGCATCTCTGGGACCAGGAGCCAGCTCTCTTGACGCCCTGGCCGGTGCCCTACCCCCTAGACCACACCTGACACAGCTGGCCACTCACTGTGCTCCAGTGCAAAGGCTGCAGGCATTCTGCGCGCACTGCTATAAATAGCACCAGGAGGCGGTGTGTGCTGCATGCCAGAGATGGCTTGTCAGAGCCTCGCCCCGCCAAGGTGATGGGCTGCCACAGCCCTGCCAGCCACCCAGAGCCAGCACGCCGGCTTCCTTCCAACACTGTCCGTACGGCACGAAGCAGCATCTGCAGGAGCCAAGTGCTCCTCAGCTAGGCAGAGACCCGTTCAGCCATTCCGCTTGCCCCTAGAGCCGGGACATTCCCAACCATAATGCGCTGCTTTTCTGGGACAGCTGGGAAAAGATCCTTCCAAAAACCCCACCATGCTATTTTTAATTTTGGGAACTGTGTAAAGCAGAACTAGAATCCGCATCGCTTCCCCCAGTGTCAGCGCTCCCCCATAAGCACCGGTCCCCGTGTCAGCGCTCCCCCCAGTGTCAGCACTCCCCCCTCACACCGCTCCCCCCAGTGTCAGCACTCCCCCCTCACACCGCTCCCCACAGTGTCAGCATTCCCCACCGCACTGCTCCCCCAGTGTCAGCACTCCCCCCCGCACTGCTCCCCCCAGTGTCAGCTCTCCCCCCCGCACTGCTCCCCCCAGTGTCAGCTCTCCCCACCCGCATCGCTCCCCCCAGTGTCAGCTCTCCCCACCCGCACTGCTCCCCCCAGTGTCAGCTCTCCCCACCTGCATCGCTCCCCCCAGTGTCAGCTCTCCCCCCCCGCACCGCTCCCCCCAGTGTCAGCTCTCCCCCCCCGCACCGCTCCCCCCAGTGTCAGCTCTCCCCCCCGCACTGCTCCCCCCAGTGTCAGCTCTCCCCACCCGCATCGCTCCCCCCAGTGTCAGCTCTCCCCACCCGCATTGCTCCCCCCAGTGTCAGCACTCCCCCCTCACACCGCTCCCCACAGTGTCAGCATTCCCCCCCGCACTGCTCCCCCCAGTGTCAGCACTCCCCCCCGCACTGCTCCCCCCCCTGTCCGCTCTCCCCCCCCGCCTCGCTCCCCCCCCCGCACTGCCCCCCCCGGTGTCAGCGCTCCCCAGTGTCAGCGCTCCCCCCCGCACTGCTCCCCCAGTGTCAGCCCTCCCCCCCGCACTGCTCCCCCAGTGTCCCCCCTCCCCCCCGCACTGCCCCCCCCGGTGTCCGCGCTCCCCAGTGTCCGCGCCCCCCCCTCACACCGGGCCCCCAGTGTCAGCTCTCCCCACCCGCATTGCTCCCCACAGTGTCAGCTCTCCCCCCCCCCACCGCTCCCCCCCGTGTCAGCTCTCCCCACCCGCACTGCTCCCCCCAGTGTCCGCTCGCCCCCCACACACAGGTCCCCGAGTGTAAGCATCCCCCACCGCACTGCTCCCCCAGTGTCAGCACTCCCCACCGCACTGCTCCCCCCGTGTCAGCTCTCCCCCCTCCCCCCGGCCCCCCAGTGTCAGCTCTCCCCTCCCGCATCGCTCCCCCCCGTGTCAGCTCTCCCCCCTCCCACCGGCCCCCCAGTGTCAGCATCCCCCACCGCACTGCTCCCCCAGTGGCGGCTCGCCCCCCTCACTCCGGTCCCCCAGTCTCAGCATTCCCCACCGCACTGCTCCCCCCGTGTCAGCTCTCCCCCCTCCCACCGGCCCCCCAGTGTCAGCATTCCCCGCCGCACTGCTCCCCCAGTGTCCCCCCTCCCCCCCGCACTGCCCCCCCCGGTGTCAGCGCTCCCCCCTCACATCGGTCCCCCAGTGCCAGCATTCCCCACCGCACTCCTCCCCCAGTGTCAGCTCTCCCCACCCGCACTGCTCCCCCCAGTGTCCGCTCGCCCCCCACACACAGGTCCCCGAGTGTAAGCATCCCCCACCGCACTGCTCCCCCAGTGTCAGCTCTCCCCCCTCACACCGGTCCCCCAATGTCAGCGCTCCCCCGTGCGCTGCTCCCCAGTGTCAGCTCTCCCCCCTCACACCGCTCCCCCCAGTGTCAGCTCTCCCCCCCGCACTGCTCCCCCCGGTGTCAGCGCTCCCCAGTGTCAGCGCTCCCCCCTCACACCGGTCCCCCAGTGTCAGCTCTCCCCCCTCACACCGGTCCCCCAGTGTCAGCACTCCCCACCGCACTGCTCCCCAGTGTCAGCGCTCCCCCCTCACATCGGTCCCCCAGTGTCAGCGCTCCCCCCTCACATCGGTCCCCCAGTGTCAGCTCTCCCCCTCACACCGGTCCCCCAGTGTCAACGCTCCCCTCTGCACCGCTCCTCCAGTGTCAGCGCTCTCCCCAGTGTCACTGCTCCCTTCTGGCCTTAAACTCTATGGCCCAATCCCACAGAGATATCTGGGCTCCTAACTTCCCTTGATGTTAATGGACGTTTGGAGCCTAAATGTCCTTGAGGCTGTGGGCCTGTGCCCCGAAGACCATGCCATGTCCAGGCCTTACAGCCGCAGGGCCCAGATAAGGCCCTAGCAGAGCTACCAGAAGCAGAACGCTCTGTGTGCACAAGGGGCAGGGTTTCAGCACCCGAAGCTGGCGCTGGGCTTTCGAGGGACTCCAGGTCACACCTGCTTTTGAAAATCTGGCCTTTTGGGTTGGAATCTGCACCACTGACGTCAGCAGCAGCTTTACCTCTGGGGCTAAACCCTGGAAGAAACATGGCTACTCAACTCATCCTGCATCCCCAGCCACGGCTAGGAGGAGAAAACACTCCTTGGAACTCCAACTGCCTTCCTCATGGATCTTCACTCACCACGTGGCCCTGTGTTCCCTGTAAACCTCACACGTGTATTCACAAGGCTAGTGGAACAGGAGGAGAGTGTTAATTAAACAAACCCAAGTTCCAGAGCTGCTCAGAAAACAGGAGCATTTTTCACAAAAAAATAAAATATCTAAAATTGGATCGTTTTTCACACAGGGCTTAAAAAACGCTCAAGCCATGCTGGCGGTGTCTGGTTCTCGCAGTGCAGCAAGAGAGGAGCCTTTAGCACGAGCTTTTAGAACCAGAGGTCGCAGGTTCAATCTCTACCGACAACCGAGTCAGTGGCCTTGTTACATTAGTCCAGAAACGGGGGGCAGGGGCAGAGGTGATTAGTCAAGAAGCCCCTGTAATTCAGCCAAATTAAAATAGACTCTCAGTAGGGCACTGTGGGGCACATCTGTGATTTAGGAACCATCCTGCTGCTGGATCTTGATTTAACCCCAAAGCCCTGGTGTGCTCACACTGCTCACAAAAGCTCACACACTTAAACAGTGGCAAGAAGCGTATTCCTCCCCCGCCCCCGCCCTGCTCGCATCCCCCCTCCCCCATCTTCAATATAGGTGACATGGTCTCATTTCTTTTTAAAAAAATTCACCCCCAGGAGAAGCCAGAAGTGGAGACTTTTTCCCAAAAGGTGAACACCTGGGAAAGATTTTAGCACCTACCGAATGAACTCCCTTTAGGCTGGGCCCGTTTAACAGCCCTATCGCCCAGGTGAGCCGTGTGCTGCATGTGACACAGCCACTGACGGCATCGCTGGCCGCGTGCCCCATCGGAGGCAGCGTTTTGAACTTTCATAGTTGACAGGCCAAGGTTAGAAAACACCCCGCGTGGCAGCGGCAGGAAGTAGCCACTCATTGCACGCAGATAAAGGGATTTCAGGACCCACCAAGCACCTTTGCAATGGGGCAGATCTTTGGATACCACCTGAGGATTAGCTAATATCCCCAGCCTTCGGGGAGTTGTCTGCCAAGGATGGGGAGTCAGTTTCTAGCTGCTAGGTGCTGGGGCAAAGTCCTGCCCTTCCCTGGCTGGGAACTCCTTCCCCGCCCTCTCCCACCCCACCCCAGTTCCCAGGCAGCAGGGTGTAGTGGGAGGGCAGGCAGGGGTGCAGGGCTGGGGGAATGTAGCATAGAGCCCAGAGGATCTCTGTGCGGGGAGGCAAGGCTGATTGCCCTGGGTGGGGGTGTGTATTGGGTTTATCTTGGAACCGATCTGTTGGTCAGTGAGATGCTGCATGTGTGAGGGCTGGGAACGCCCCATCAGTTAGTGGAGGGGCAGGGCTGAGACTGAGTTCAGTCAATATCAGCCCTCCCCGTGACGAGCCCCATAACCCTCCCCCTGGCATTAGGGTCTCCCCGTGCTCTGGAGGAGGTCCAGTCGTGGCTTAACACATGTTAACAACCAGCACGTCTTGGCGTCACTAGCAAAAATATATTTTCACACCACGCTGACCCGTGTTCCCATCCTGCTGCAGCTCCAACCCGCATTAGCTGGTTCAGGTAACCCCTCCCCGACCACTTGGGTTCCCCGCTGCAACTGCTTTGTGTGCACTAGGAGTGTCACATCACTTGCGTTAGCACGCACCTGGCAGAGACACCTTTTTCTCCAGGGCAGACAAGCCTGCTCCCAGCTGTGATTAGGCATCGTGTTAGGAAACGTGAAAACAGGATTCAAAGTCCCAGGACCAAGATCCTCATGGCCTCAGGTTTGGGGTTTTCAACCTGACACCCCTGAGAGGGGCCCTGTTTGCAGAGAGCCTTTGAAAGTCAAGCCCCTTTAATGTGCCTCACATTGGGAGCCCCAATTCACTAGTCACTTCTGCAAACGTCCTGCTGAGGCTCCCTCCAAGGGCTTGGTCTCTGCACAGGTTGAGTTTGTTTAAGCCAGTCCTTTGTGATTAGTCAGAGCACTCCCCACCAGCTGGGATGGGGCAACAGAAGGGTTAAACCTAAGGAGGACTAGCCCCTCCCTATGCAAATCAGGGTATGTGTCTTACCTGCTCCAGACCAGGATGTGTGAGCAAACGGAAGACACTGTAAGCAGGGCGGAGGGGTGGCTGTTGAATGCATTCACCATAGTGCCATGCAGGTGGGGATCAGAGTCCCGAGCAGCCAGGAATCTCAGCCAGCCCCACTCACCTCACTGTGAGTATGTAGCAACTGGCCTCTTTTTACTGCTGCCCTATGGGGGTGCTCAGAGATTTACAGGAGTGGGGCACTGGTGCAGGATGGCTGGCTCTGAGCTGGGCCTCTCCCAACTGTATGGGCCAGGCAGGGCGGGTTCAGCTGGCTCGTGACTCATTTGCCCACTTGTCACAGGCCAGGGCTGTTAAGGGCAGAATGTTCTCCTTTAACAGCTTTTCTGCAGCCTTGAAGAAGGAAGCGTGGCAGCATGAAATGCCTGCCCAGCCCCTCTCCTGTCAGTGAGTCATGTCCAGGTACCAGCCCCTCGACTAGGGATGGACTCTGTCCCCATCAGCTCAGAGGTCATTCAGCAGGCTTAGAGGTGAATTGGTTGGGAAGGCAATGGGCAAAGTCTGTTCCCAGTCTTCCCTGACTGTCGGTGTCTCTCTGTAGGACTATCTCCTCCATCCCTGCCCCACTGTCCCAGACAGGAGCTGGGAAGCACATTTACACCCACCTGCACTCAAGGGGCAGATGCAGACATGCACAGTACAGTTAGGGTGACCAGACAGCAAGTGTGAAAAATCGGGACAGGGAGTGGGAGGTAATAGGATCCTATATAAGAAAAAGACCCAAAAATCGGGACTGTCCCTATAAAATCGGGACATCTGGTCACCCTAAGTACAGTGCGCACAGGAACATGCATGTGAAAAGAAGAGGTGCATTCCTAACATCCATGCGTGCTTCATTGTGGTCCCAGAGTCCCCAGCTAAACCTGATTTTATAATCCAGTCCCTGTGATCTCGCAAAATCAAACCTATCGCCTGGGAATGTCACATACCACGGCTCATCCCAAGGTGGAATCCCAGAAAGCTTGGGCCAGCTGCAGAACAGCAAGGGTCAAAATATCCCCTTCACTCACCTAGGGTGTGATTTTGCGACTGCTTTTATTGCCGGAATAGTCACTCTGCTGCTGAGTGCCTGAACAACCTCTGGAAAAGTCCCTAGCTAAGAAGCAGGCTCTTCACAGGACCCGTGCAGGAATTCAGCATTCAAAGGGGTCTTCTCAAGAATACAGGGACACAGGAATCTATTCACTTAAATGTATAGTTTGAGGTGTAAGAATGTCTCTCTTGCGCTTGTCATTGTACGTGCCCCAGTTCCCATGCGTTGCACAGATTTTAACGTGTGCATCAGTCTGATTCTCTCCACTCACACCCCACACTTGGATGCAGTTGCAGCAAAACACCCTCGGGAGAATGTTGTTTCCTTAAAAAAAGAAAACCAAACCCAAAGACATTCGAAATACCAAGCTCCGTTTTCACAGGTGAGGGTCACTTCACCAGCTGTACCTAGGCATGGAAATGGGCTTCTCCTGCCTTCGTGCCGGCTCAGTAGCATTAAGAGGAGAAGTATCCAGATGTGTTTTTGTGGTCACTAAAAAGAGGATCCTGTGTGGTGGCTGGAGAAGGATCTCGGGTGTCTAATGGAGCTCAGGCTGCTGCTATGGGTCAGAGTTAGGGGCAGATGGATACTTTGGAGTGCATTGTTTGTGTCAAGTAGGTTCAAGCGGTGGGATTGGCCCCCTCCTATTTATTACGGGTGCCCCCTTACGGGTTTTACACTAGCCTGAACTCCAGGGAAACACCACGCTTGTTTGGAATATAGCCGTGGGATTTCGAGATGGAACAGACCCATCAGGGGCACCCTGCCCCCCGCAGCTGGCACCAGAGTTACTGTGAGGCCAGGGCTGAATGACCCGGTAATTACAATCCCCCATCCCACAGCTTCCCTGTCACTGCTGCTTCCAGAAAAGGGGGTTGGAGAAAGACCCACTCCCATAACCCCAGGAGGAAAGGTGGGGCTTGGTAGCAACCCCAGGAACTGGTGGGGGGAGAGGCATGTGGCACTTGAGATGGAAGGGTAGCCCCAGAGTCACCCTGCCAGGAGAAGCAGCATGGGCTGCAGGGAAGGGGGACCCTGGAACCCCCATTTCCCCTGGGCCAGGCAGAGCAGCAACAGCCTGGGTGGGAAGAGATCCCCAGACGCCTTTGGTCTGGAGGAGCGGTGACAGTGGGGGAAGGGGAGCCCCTTCTCCTTGGTCCCGCTCAGCGGTGGCAGCTGTGAAAGGGCCGGTGGCTCATGGGGCGCAGGGGCGCTTGCCTAAGGCCTGTGGTCTCACCCCGAGACCGCTCAGGCTCCCTCCTGCAAAGTAGGCCAGGGGCCAGGTTGCTTTGCTGGGCTGAGGGGAAGCCCTGGGGCCGAAGCCCACCTCTGCTAGTGCTCAGTCCAGCGTCTCTAGGGCTGGTGCCGCTACCCCTCCTTCAGGCACAGTTCTCACTGCCCGCTGCAGCTGCTCATGCCCTAGCACAGTTTGTTCCTTCCCTCCAGGCTCTTTACCTGGCCCCTATTACTGTAATATCAGAGCACCTCTCTGTTTGCACGGCTGTCTCCTCACGCCCCACTCAGCAGCAGGGCTGGTAACCCCACTGCTCAGAGCGGGCTGAGGCGCCGACATGCTAAGTGACTCACCCAAGGAGTATGTGGCAGAGCAGGGAATTGAATCCTGGTCTCCCCTGTCCTAGGCCAGAGCCCCAACCACTAGGCCATCCTTCCTCCTCCATTGCTCCCCTGTCTCTCCTCACCCATCTCCCAGGAGCCTAGCCAGCTCGCCCTCTGGGCCCGGCCCTTTCCTCAGCTGCTTCTTTCAGACCTCCGCTCTCCACAGCCTTCACTCCTCAACAAGGGCAGCCAGGAGCAGCTGCTGGGTCTCTGACAGGGGGAGCAGCAGCAGCAGCCATCACCACCGACCTCTTCCTCCTGTAGCAGCCCTCCCACCTCGCTGCCTCCTGGCAGAGCATACCCTGAGCTCTGCCCGTCAGCTCAGGGAGCAGCTGTCTTGCCCCCCAACATGGGGCTCTTGCTCCCCTCTTTCCCTGGAGCTACAGGTTTCCTTGCTGCCTCCAAGAACCTCTCCATCAGGCTGCAAGTACCTTCACTTTGGGGCCAGCCCCTCAGGCTCCGCCCCAGCCGCCATCTTAGCACTATTCCACCCACTGCTATCCCCTGCCAGCCCCCTGCCCAAGTGCCTCCTCTTACCGCCTCTCCTCAGCCTCTTCTCCGCTCTCCTGTTCCCAGCCTTCCTCCCAGCACCCTCCTGCCTCCCCCATGGGCTCAGTGGGGCCAGCATGCACAGGAGGGAGGGCAGCAGGACTGGGCTGGAGAGCTTGGCTGGCTGGGCATTTGGTACAAACCCCAGGGGGTTCATTCCTTGGGGGTCCATGAGCCCGGACCAGAGGAGCAGGGCTTGTGGTTAAAACCCTGAGTGGCTCAGCTGTTCTCCCGGGCAGCCGCTCAGAGCGAACAGCAGCATCAGGGAGCCGAGTTCACAACACCCCAGTTATAACACACGTGGCAGCCTAATATTCGTATACCCTAAGGGCACATGCCAGCTCCCGACAGTCCCTGTACCCTGCTGGGAGCCGCTTATCTCCCTCTCTTCCCTAGCTCTGCTTCTCCAGCTGCGGGGAGAGCCCTGTTTATAAAGGGCCCCAGGAGCCATCCTGCTGCAGCCAGTAGGATCAGCCTTCTAAAATGTCCGCCTGGCCTGGGCCTGCCTTTCCCAGCCAGCCTGGTGCGAGTGCTGTGCCAAGCCTGGGCAGGCTGGGAATAAATGCCCCCCGATGGCCAGCGCTGGGCTCCAGCTGGCAGTTGGCCCACCACAGGTGAGGGGCTATTTGGGGGGTTTGTTCTCTCTCCCTTCCTGGTGGCTGTGTTTTATAGGAGCAACAGGACATATGGGAGCAGGGGGAGGTTTAGCTGGGGGCTAGGGGGCAAAGGAGGTGCAGGGGGGGCAAAGGGGACCAACTAATTGGTCAGGCTGCCGTTCCCCTCTGGAATGAAAAGCTGGGCCATGTTACTGAGGAGGTGGTACGGAGACAACAGGGGTTATCCTGGGTCACTTTTCCTGCTTCCCTCAGACCCAAACCACTGAACTAGGCAGTACTGGATTGCCCTATGTGCTCAGTGCCCAGTCTGCCCGGCTGCTTGGGGAACCCACCCTGGTTGTGTGTGCCTCCTACCCAACTGGAGACACCTGGGGCCTCATGTGCAGAAGTGCTGAGCACTCCCAGCTGTAGCTGAAAGCAGTGGGAGCTGTGAGTGCTCAGCGCCTCTGGAAAAATAGGCCCTTGGTGGCTGTAGCTGAGCACCCAGGAACAGAGGCCCCTGCAATTCATGGATACTTTTGCAAACGTTGGCCTTACTCTCCTTGTGTCTTAGTGTACCCATCTGTAAAATGGGGGTAATGCTATCTCACCTTGAGTTGCTACGATGAGTTCAGGACTGGTTTGCAGGACTCCATTCCTGCGGCCATGAGCACTACAGAAAAGCCTAGGAGGAAATGAATAATTCTGAATTCAGTGCAGCGTTTGGAGGGTGTGCAGTAAACAAGGCCTGGGGCTGCGTATTGAATGAGGAGGCTAAAAAGAAATAATGAACTGCTATCTAATCCACTGGGCACTGAATGAGCCCAGGGTCCTGTGCGGAAAACAATAGTCTGAGATTTAAAACTGCATCCTGATGCATGTGGTCCCAAATTAAGGTTGCATGGGCAACCTTTACTCTGGCATTTCCTGTCTTTTGAGCAACTGACTGTGCAACTTTGATATTCTTGTTAATGTAGATTTTTGCTTATAGTTAAGGCTATGATTATGTCATGGCGTGACTTCCATTGACCTCTGTGACATTTTTCTCCCCCAGGGCTGGAACTCCCAGCCAGCCCCCCCAACAGATCCCAGCCCCTGCCCTGGAGGGAACCCCCTGCATCTGCCCAGCTGTGAGGGACGGTGGGGGAACCCCCCGCAGCAGCCCAGCTGTTGCGGGGGACCCCCCTGAGCGTCCAGCTGTCCTGGGGGGCAAGGGGACCCTACAGCAGCCCAGCCCCTGCAGGCAGGGGAACCCCAGAGCTCCTACTCAGCACAGCGGTGGGGAACCCTGGACCCTCAGCAGCAGTGGGTGCTGAACCCACCTCTCCATCTTATCAGGGATATTTTTAGTGAAAGTCAGGGACAAGTCACAGGCTTCCGTGAATTTTTGTTTATTGCCTTTCATGACTTTTACTAAAAATATCCGTGACAAAAACTTTGCCTTATTGATAATATAATATAACCATGCTTTATTTAACTTCTTTGCCATTTCAGTGCCATGTGTCATCCAGGAATGGAATGATTTTAGATGCCATTCTAGAGGCCTCTTTTTAGGGAGTCTGGAGAAACGGCAGAGTCTGAAGCTGGCTTGTTTGCAAGCATAGATCAGCTTTAGCATGCTAATGTCTTGAGAGTTTAGTCAATGAGTCAGCCTGCATTTCTCCTCAGAATATTGTGTTCAAAGGTTCTCCTTCAGTGAGGCCTTTGTTTGGCTTAAATCTGGTTTCCCTGTCTTCGCTGCTTAGATTATGCTTTTTACGCTAATCCTGGCTGTCAGTGCTGTGATTCTGTGTGTCAGCGAAACAACACAGCAGCTATGAAATCTGCTTTCACCATTACTAACTAAATGAACACTGCACTTTCAGTATGAAGCTCTGGAGTGGCCTATGTAGTTAGCTGGTCTGGCCCCAAGGAGCTTGTGTGCTGTATTAGCTCTGTTCTATAAAACAACTGCAAGACTGCACCAAACCGTTTAAAAAAGAGAGCTTGGCTGTCAGCTCTCTTTGAGGGCAAAAGGATAAAAGATGCTTGGTGTTTCTAGGCCATGTGGTTTGATGAACAGACTAATCCAAAAAAGATTGTGGCCCTGATTCAGTCTGGTCCTGGAGCACATGCTTAACTTGAAACATGTGAGTCATTGAATTTAGTGGGGCTATTCCTATGCTTAAGATTACGTGTGTGCTTAGGTGCCTTGCTGAGTCAGGACTGAAGAAAGTTCTGCAAAAGTGAAAACCTCCAGCCACATGGTATTTTTCCTCCCCCCACTTCATTTCCCTGTGTGCACCCTCCAGTTTTCTGGGTGGAGAAGCTACAGATTTGTGCCTAAATTCTAATTGGAATTTGTCTGCCCCGTCTGCAGACTCAGGCAAATGTTGCTGAATGGGTTGTGCTCTGCCCATGTTTTTCTCTGGAGTAGGTCTCCTCCGGGTGTATTGAGCCACCCCCGTGCCCTGGGAGACGCTGTTTCTGAAAATCTAAGGGAGAGCTCTTCAGTGGCTTTTGAGAACTAGTTCAGCATTTTCAGCTGGTTGTTGCTGACCGGTAAATCAGAGAGCTGGTGTGAACTCATACCCTTGCACATGCAGCTCCTCTCAAAGAAGCACGATTGTTGGTTTCTTTTTTTAACCAAATCACCACANTCTTCACCACCCTCCTAGTGAAAAAGTTTCCTAATATCCAACCTAAACCTCCCCCACTGCAACGTGAGACCATTACTCCTTATTCTGTCATCTGGTACCACGGAGAACAGTCTAGATCCATCCTCTTTGGAACCCCCTTTCAGGTAGTTGAAAGCAGCTATCAAATCCCCCCTCATTCTTCTCTTCTGCAGACTAAACAATCCCAGTTCCCTCAGCCTCTCCTCATAAGTCATGTGCTCCAGCCCCCTAATCATTTTTGTTGCCCTCAGCTGGACTCTTTCCAATTTTTCCACATCCTTCTTGTAGTGTGGGGCCCAAAACTGGACACAGTACTCCAGGTGAGGCCTCACCAATGTCGAATAGAGGGGAACGATCACGTCCCTCGATCTGCTGGCAATGCCCCTACTTATACAGCCCAAAATGCCGTTAGCCTTCTTGGCAACAAGGGCACACTGTTGACTCATATCCAGCTTCTCGTCCACCGTAACCCCTAGGTCCTTTTCTGCAGAACTGCTGCCTAGCCACTCGGTCCCTAGTCTGTAACAGTGCATGGGATTCTTCCGTCCTAAGTGCAGGACTCTGCACTTGTCCTTGTTGAACCTCATCAGGTTTCTTTTGGCCCAATCCTCTAATTTGTCTAGGTCCCTCTGTATCCTATCCCTACCCTCCAGCGTATCTACCACTCCTCCCAGTTTAGTGTCATCTGCAAATTTGCTGAGAGTGCAGTCCACGCCATCCTCCAGATCATTAATGAAGATATTGAACAAAACCGGCCCCAGGACCGACC
>QXTE01000385.1:135438-171432 GCA_003942145.1 Platysternon megacephalum | reverse complement strand
CTTGAAACCGGCTGCCAACTAGACATGGAGCCGTTGATCACTACCCGTTGAGCCCGACGATCTAGCCAGCTTTCTATCCACCTTATAGTCCATTCATCCAGCCCATACTTCTTTAACTTGCCGGCAAGAATACTGTGGGAGACCGTATCAAAAGCTTTGCTAAAGTCAAGGAATAACACATCCACTGCTTTCCCCTCATCCACAGACCCAGTTATCTCCTCATAGAAGGCAATTAGGTTAGTCAGGCATGACTTGCCCTTGGTGAATCCATGCTGACTGTTCCTGATCACTTTCCTCTCCTCTAAGTGCTTCAGAATTGATTCCTTGAGGACCTGCTCCATGATTTTTCCAGGGACTGAGGTGAGGCTGACTGGCCTGTAGTTCCCCGGATCCTCCTTTTTCCCTTTTTTAAAGATGGGCACTACATTAGCCTTTTTCCAGTCATCCGGGACCTCCCCCGATCGCCATGAGTTTTCAAAGATAATGGCCGACACAAGATCGACTAACGCACACGCTGAGTTTCCGCTGGGAACTTTAACTCTCCACTGTCACACGGCTGGACTGTTGTAACCCGGCCTCCTGCCAGGCGCGGCTGGGAGTGCGGCAGGTCCGGTCCCCTGGAGAGGTTGGGTAGCGCACTGGGAACAGAGGCGAGTGCTGCAGGTGCTCCGGGTACTGGGCTTGTTGGTGGATTCCCGTGACCACTCGCATGTTCCAGGTGACGGAGGATTCCTTCAGGAGGGCTGCCAGGAACAAGCTGCCAACTCTGTGGGCACCAGGACTGCAACAGTCAACGAATGCCACCCCGGTTCCTAACCCAGACCCTAAGGGCAGCCCCCTGAAGGGGTCAAGGGTAACTCTGTTCCGTGCAGCTCCCCAGACTAGTGCTAGGGCCACGCCCCCTCTGGAAGCAATGCCAACACACACACCCTGGCCTGCAGACCCAACCCATGGCCGGCTCTTTGGTCTGCGCTCTCGCTGCGGCCCATCCATCCACGCTGTCCTGCTGTCACACCCTGCAGCTGCCCCCACGCCTCCTGTTCCCTGGCCAGCCACAGGCTGCCACGGCTGGTGCCCCTGACCGCCCCACGGTAGCTCCTTTTCCTATAGGGGTTATGGAGAGGCTGGATGCTGAGCTGGATAAAGGCGCCCTCAACTGGCTGCATCCTTTCCCTGCAGCTGAACCAAGTGCATTACAGTATTTTTCAGTCCTTAATAGGTGCTATATTCTTTGCCAGTCCCCGGATGGTGTTTGTCTCACGTTCCTCCCGGAAGGTGGGAATTTAACAGTCCTCTGTGTAGATGAGAGACTTTTCTTTAGAAAAGCAAACCTTTGAAGGTGGGTTAAATGTTGGCTCTTGATTTTCGCCACCAGCGAGCCACTTTTAGAAGCGTGAATGCAGCCGCCAGGTTGCAAGAATATGTAAAATGTCAACAAATAACTAATTATGCATAACTTGAAACTTGTGTAACCACGGCAACCCTTCCGCCCCACAAACCCCAACAGGAAACGTGTGAAAGGCTCAGGCCCATATCAGGGCAGGTTTGGGGAAGTCTCTCTCCTTTCTTGATTGGCCTCTCGCTAGGGGCCAGTTCCCTTTGCTTTGCTGCTGTGACGCTCCTGCCCGCCAAAGCGCCCGCGCTCGCTCCTCTTCGTGGTCCCGGGGGCTGGAAGATGGACACCCATGCCCCTAAAGCGCTGCCCAGATCTCGGAGCAGGCTCTTGCGTTTGTTCAGCTCATCCCAGGTGCGGAAGCGTAGCACTTAGCCAGCAGGGACGAGTAACTGTCGCTTAAGCCGAGGGCGCAGCATCCTACCGCTCAGCCAGACAAGGCGACTGGAGCACTCGCAATACCCTGGAGTGAGCTTCAGTCCACAGGGGCTCAGGGAATCGCACTCAGATTGTAAACGTGTCTTGGCGTGGCTGGGGGCTCTGCTGTAGGTCTGTGACAAAAAGTGACGGAGATGGGCATTGTGTTACGTTGTGGAGGGTTCAGTGAATCGCCCCAGAGACTGATGTTGAGTCTGTAAATAGTTTGTCTCCATCACCGGTTTGGAAAGGAAGAGGAAGTAGGTAGCATGTTGGTAAATATAGCCAGCAACACTGACGGGGGGACCGTGGAAAATGGGGCCTGGAGACAGGGCCGGCGCAACCCATTAGGTGACCTAGGCGGTCGCCTAGGGCACTAACATTTGGGGGGCACCGGCGCCCCAGTTGTCGGCGGTATTTCGGGGGTGGGACCAGCGAAAAAGCTGGCGGCGCTCCTGCCTGGAGAGGAATAGTATCCTGGGCCTAAAATAATTCAATGAGTTTCAACTGGGCAGAATCAACCCAAGATACAGAATGCCCAAGAGAGGGGAGAGGCTGGGAAAGCGGCGATTGCTATGGGAACCTTTGGTGGGGACCTTGTGGTCAGGGGCTGCTCTACCTCTAGGCTGCTGCCGCAGGTGGCAGATTTCTGGGAGGAGTGGGTGGGGTGGGTTGGTTATTTTGAGTGCTTGGCTGGTGAAATTTGCAGTGGCGCCTGAAGGACTGCAACAGTGGGGAGGGGGGACGACCAGGCCAACTCTGAGTGACTGGTGTTGTGACGCGGTACATGGGGTCACAGCACCATTCCAGCTGCCCTTCCATCATGTGGGAGGGGTGGCTGGGCCAAGGTAAGGGGCAACACAGTTACACCTCCCAGCTTCAGTCAGCGGTCAAGGGGGGCCCCTTGGCCCCCGGACCCCCCCCCCTTGTCACACCGCTGCTGAGTTCAGGTTCTCATATGTGGGGAGCAAAGATTCCAGCACCAAGGAGGGGGCATCACACTGAAGTTCTGCCTAGGGCGGCAGGTTGGCTTGAGCAGCCTCCGAGTTTGGTCTATCCAGTAGATGGGGACAGGGTGCCAGGTGAGAGAGGTGGCTTCTGTTCCTGGCTCTGCCTGTGTGAGTGTGAGCAAGTCACCTCCCTGCTCAGTGCCTCAGTTTCCTCGCCTGCCCTTTGGCTGGGTTCTCAACTGAGACTGCTGGCTCTGTGTGTGTACCGTGGGAGACGGGTGTGAGACGCTGCGGGGCAATCAACTCTCGGTGTTTCTGTGTGAAAACTTTGTACCCATTATAGCTCCAATAACACGTACGATCATAGAACTGCAGAGATCACAAGGAGAAAACAACTGTCTGCGTCTTATCAGCTTATTTCCTTTGGGCATGTGACAGCAGTTTACCTGAAGCCAGTTAGTTTCCTGGTACAGTCAATAAGCCAGTCTTCCCTCTTGCTCAGATGACATTAGAAATGCCACAGGGGCGTGGTGGGAAAGCTTTATATGTTTGTAGTAGGAAAATTTAAAATTTCCTGCAATTGAAATGGGATTTATCAGAAAGTTGACAATGTTCTGAGGTTGTGCATTCCCTGACTTTCCAGAGGGAACTGGACATTTTTCATGTTCCATTAAATTGGGCCAAAATGTCCAAATTTGGATGATTAAATCTAGATATCTAAATAAGCAGTCTGGTTTTTAGGCTTATTGGCACCAGAAAAGTGACCCTGCTTTAACTACAATTGTGCGGATTGGTTGGTTGGGTTTTTTTAAATCAATTTGGTGAAACCTGTACAAATGCAAAAGGATGCTGGCCCCACCTCAGTCTGCTGCCTGGGACCCATTGCTGGATTATCTGAGCACCTCACAATGCTCTCCTCCCCCCACAAAGCGAGGCAGGGCAAGGCTATTCTCCCCTTGCTGCAGATGGGAGCTGAGAGAAATTAAGTGACTTGCCCAAGATCATGCAGTCTGTGGCAGGGAAGAGAATTGAACTGAGCTCTCTCAAGTGAGGGCTCTAACCCCTGGGCCTTCCTTCCTCTTCTGCCCTTCCCTTTCATGCATAGGAACACAGCCCAATTACAGGAGCAGGTGCTGGGTTTTTATTGTGTGCAATACACTGCTTTTACACAGCCTTACCATGCCACTATTTTTAGACCTCAAGTGCAAGTGTAGCACTGCGTAGTTTTTGCCCTATGTACTCACAATAATGGATCTCTATCCAGCTGTATCTCTAGTGACTTTATCACTGTTCTTCTGTAGAAGGGGTTTTGTAGTGTCGTTATTTTGTCCCCAGATATGTACAAAGTATGTTGCCAGCAAAAATAGCTCAGTGTTAAGGGGGCTAGTCTGAGCTCCTCCACTGGCAGCAATGCCCCCCGAGGGCAGTTGTGCTGAGCAGGGATAGCCAGACTGCAGCACTCTCTGGCAATGCCCTCTCCACCCTGGGGGGCCAGGAGAAGGTGACGTAGAGCTTGTGATGCCCACTGCGGGGACAGGCAGGTGGAGGGCTGGTTGCGTGGCACGGGAGACTGAATGAATGGCTTGGGAGTGTGGGGCTGTGAGTGAAGGCTCCAAAACTGCGGTGTTGGGGCTCTCCTGGGGGGGCCTGGGAAGAGCCTGGTGCAGCAGTGGGGAAGGGGAGTGAAACCTGGCGTGCCCCCATGAGGATGTGTTACAGAGGTGAGTACGGGGCTCTTTCCCATGGGTGGAGTTCAGGGTTGGAGGCTGAGTTGCCAATGGTTACAATTCCATCATGAGTCTCGTGACAGTGTTTGTTTGGTTTTTAAAGCCCCAGCTCCTGGAGTCATGTGAGATCTCAGTTCTCATTGACATCAGAGTGAGTTCCTAGGTGGAGAAAGGCTGGAAAACATTACCCCAAGGGCTCGAAGCCCAGAAGGTCCTCGGGTCGCAGTATTTATTATCTTTTAAACTCATGACTTTTGGGGCCTGGCTCATGGGTTTGGGACACATGGGCTTAGCAGCCCTGGGAGGGAGCCTGGCCTGACAGTGCAGCAATGTCCCTCTGGCGGCCAGAGCCCTGCCAAGAGTTCCCAGAAACCCTGGCTCCATCGGTTGTTCTCCCCACCGCGGCCGGCGCATTTCTGATGGTCCGACCAGAATGCTCTCGCCATCCGTGCCCAGCCCCCACCTCCAGCCTGACAGACTGCGGTCCCGATCTCTCCCTAGGCCTGGCAGGAGGAGGAGAACCCCACCCCGGTGTATGTGAACATACAGGAGCTCCGGCAACAATCAGCAGCCACTGACCCCTCCCCACCCCAGCACTGCCCGAGCAGTGTCCTTGAGGACTGGGAGACCCATACGGACACGGGCAGCGGGCACTTGTTCTACTACAACTCAGTGACGGGCGAGACCACCTGGGATTCCCCGTTCGCGTGCCCAGAAGATGGAGTGAGTCCTGCTCCCTCTCCCTCGCCGTCTCTTGCCCCCAGTCCCGCGGCGGCCGAATGGGGCCAGTATGTGGATGACGCCAGTGGCCAGGTGTTTTTCTATAATTCGGTAACGGGTGAGACATCGTGGGAGCTGCCCCCGGCTGTGGACGAGCCCAGCGCCCAGGAGATGCAGCCTGCAATTGCACAGTACAGACCCATGGACCAGAGGGTGAGCCACCAGGAGGAGCCGGAGTGAGAGAAAAGCTGGCTGGTCCAGGAGGGGGGCACAAGGGGGAGCCCAAGCCAGTAGCTCTGGGGAGCGCGGGGTGATGGCTGGGTTTGGTGAAGAGCAAAATGGAACAGCGCCGACCGGGCGGGTAGATTCTTGGGGGTGGTCTGGGGAATAACCCAGGGTGGTGTTGGGGATCTCCAGGATCCAGGGAACCACAGGAGAATCCTGCTGGGTTCTCTCCTCTCTGCGAGGGGGTCTGGGGAGCGCACCCTGGCGGGGCACAGGGAGCATGGGGGAGGCGGAGGGGTGCGCAGAGGTGACCTCTCTTACGTTCTCAGCCGCCGACTCCGGAAACGGACTATCCGGACCTGTCCCCCGAGGAGCTGGACGGTTACCCGGAGGAGGACTATTCCCCGGTGGGGTCCTACAAGCAGAGCACCTACCCTTACCTTCTGCCAGGGAGATCCCCCAGGCACTCGGCAGAGCTGAGCCCCTCCCCGGGCTGGTGCAGCCAGGACAACCCTGAGGGGCAAGCCTTCTACCCTGACTATTACGCCTCGGACACGGTACGGAGCGCGGCCCTGGCGAGGAGCTGGTGGGGGGGATGGGAGTCATTGGAGGGGGACGAGGGCCAGGCAGGACGTATGGGGTTTGAAAGGAGGAGGAAATGGAGCCTGATGGCTCTTGGGGAAGAAGTCGTGGTGAAAGTGGAGCGGGGGGAGGGGTGAAGGGGAGTGGGGACAGCACAGGGAAGGGGAGACTCAACCTGCCCTTTTAATGATCTGGCAAGCCCCTGGGCTGCGGAGGTGGCAGAGGGGCACCTGAGGAGAGAGGCCGAGAACAGACTGGCCCGGGCACAGAGCTGTTCCCCAGGGAAGGTGGGCGCAGTCCACCCAAGTGCTGGATTTCCCCAGAGGTGCTCAGCAGTGAGGGGCAGGAGCGAAGGAAGCGGGTGCCGGGGGGAGCCCGGGTGCGCACCAGTAGCAGGGCAGGGAGTGAGAGAGTTCAGCGGGCTCGGTGGGAGTGAAGGGGTGTCTGTGCAGAGCGGCGGGGCTGGGGGCTGAGAGGAGTCTGGGGGGCGACGGCTGGGGAGTTCCCAGCATTAAAGGGCTGATGCTCAGGAGCTCTGGGGCAGCAGGGCTGGGTGAGGAGAAGGCTGAGAGCTCGATGTGGGGGGGAGGGGCTGGCGCCTTGAGCTCCTGATCTCAGGACGGGCCTCTAGGCACAACTGGAAAACCCACAAATGACGTGATGAAAGCGCCGGCCCCAGGGCGTGGGGCCAAGCTGGAGGCAGCAGCGTGAGAGGGGAAGGGGGACGGTCGGGCTTACAGGCAGCTGGGGGGCACTGTGTCAGGGTGGGGGATGGAGGAGGTGGGAGGGTAGAAGTTCCCTACACACCCTGTGGTGGGGCTGGGGTGGAGGGCGGGAGCCCGCGATCCCGAGAGAGCAGCCGTGGCACAGGCTGGTGCTCGAGGGCGAGCCAGGAGGGAAGCCCTGCAGTGACAGCTGCCCGCTAGGGGGCAGGATCCCACAGCCGCCCAGCGCTGAGCATCTTGTCGCTGCCAAACGTGTGTTTGTGGGTTTCCAGGCCAGAAGGGACCATGTTGACCCTCCCATCCATCCTGCATGGCCCAGCCCAGAGAACCTCCCCCGGCTTCCCACGGCAAGGCCAGAACTCCTGACGGAGCGAGAGCAGTGGTGGTGCCCCGAGGCCTTGGGCCCCCGCGCTGGGTGCTGTATGTGCACGTACCAAACATGGGCCCTGCCCCAGAGACCACCTAGTCTGGGGCTCTGCCTAGCCTGGAGTTCCAAGCTGGGGCCGCTGCCCCAGCACAAGCCCCATATCGCCCGAGGGCAGCCAGTCCGTGCTGTGGGATTGCAGCTGTGCCACCCCCGTGCAGGGACAGGGCCTCTGACAGAGCTAGCAAGCAAAGTAACTCCGAGCCCCTCGAGGCTGGCCAGGCAGAAAAAGCAGCTGCGCTCCATGGAAGCTTTGCGGTGGAGCCGGCCCCTGCTCCTGGGGGGATACAGGGCTCCCTGCAAACACTGGCGTTCTCCAGCCCAGGAAGGGGCTGTGCCGAGGGGAGCCTGCCCCACCCCAGCACTGTTCCGTAGTCTCTGCATGGGGCCTGCTCAGCGGAGCTAGTGGCAGATACTTTTAAAGCAAACCCTCCTTCCCCTGCCAGGTGCCTGGCTTGTGGGGCCATGCGGCTGGGACTCTGCATGCGCCTGGGCTGGAGAACGGGCTGGCCAGTGATATCAGGGTTTCTGCCTGCTAAGCTCAGGGCAGTCATATCTCATGCCACAGGCTGTGCCCTGAGCCTCGCAGAAATTCTCACGCTGGCCAGGGGCTGGCCTCTGAGCCATCAGGTACTGGCTACAGTATGAAGACGAAGGCCAGGCATGGTGGGTTTGCTTTTCCCGCTGCCACCTTTGGTCAGGGGGTGATTCACTCCAGCCAGCAGAGTGACGCCAGAGGGCACAGAGGAGGTGTCAGGAAAGTGGAGGACAGCATGGCCCTGTGGGCAGGGCACTGACCTGGCATGTGGCAGACCTGGGTTCTATTCCCAGCTCTGCCCTGCTGGGTGACCTTGGGTGAGTCCCTGCTCCTCAACTGCTTCTGTCCCCTCCCCTCCCAACCTTGGTGTGTTCAGAGGAAGTTCTCTACTGTGCATGTACAGCTCCCAGCACAATGGGGTTTGCTGCCTGGGGCTCTCAGTGTTAGTAATAAATATGGTTTGTGACTATCTGGTATCTGCTTTCAGGTCTCTGTGCCAGAGGGTCACCGGAGAGCAAGCAGCGGGTCCAGCCAGGACAGCAGCCCCTTTGCCAGCTGGCACAACTACATGCCAGCGATCCTCATCCAGAAAGAGGAGAAGGTGAGGGAGATGGCTGGGCTCATTTTGCTAATGGGGTCATGCTGGCTCCTTTGGATCTGTCAGCAGATCTGACTTTAACTCTGCCCTTTGGTGCCATTCCCCAACAAGTTCTGTTCACCTGCCTGGGTCCCTGGGGGGGTGGAACCCATATGGCAGGGGCTGGGCAGCTGTTGTAGTGGCCAGGCTGGCTAACTCAAGGGGTACTGTAGCTGTGGAGCGATTGTGACCATAAAGGACAGCTGCAGGGATCCCCAGACTCCTGACCCCACCCTGTCACTGGGCAGCCACTGGGCCTCGGGTCAGGGAGGTGCTGTAGCATGTGCCTGACTTGAAGCGCGTGGGTCACCTCCTGGATTTCAGAGGGCGTGCTCGTGTGGGCTTCCAACTAACCGTGTGCTCCGAACACTTCCTGAAATAGGGCCCTGGGGCAATTTATTTTCCTGGTGAGCTTGTGATCCAGATGCCCAACTGAAAATCCATGGGCGTTTCCCGGGTGCTTACCGGGCGGGGAGGGAGATGGCACCAGGGCAGGCCCTGTCCCCACTAGAACAGCGCATTGTGGCCACTCCAGCAGTGGTACTGATGATCGGCTGTTTGAAAGCCGGTTTCTCTTGGGAAATGCTCACGGGGCAGATTTAAACCCTGACTTATCTTTGATTTCAGTTCAAAAGCCTGGACAAGGCCGGAGTTCTTTATCGGACAAAAACAGCTGATAAAGGAAAGCGATTACGGTAAGAGAGTCTCAGCGTGGCAAGAAGCACCAGGGCAGCCTTCCGACTCGCTGGCCTTCCACAGAGCAGACAATAATTCCCAGAGCAGAGCTTTTAGAGAAACATCCAACCTTGATTTAAAAATTGTCAGTGATTCTCCATCACTGACAACCCTCGGTAACTTGTTCCGGTGGCTAATGACCTTCCCTGTTAAACATTTTCACCTTATTTCCCGTCTGAATCTGTCTAGCTTCAACTTCCAGCCATTGGCTTGTGTTGGACCTTACTCTGCTAGACTGAAAGCCCATTATTAATTATTTGTTCCCCATGTAGGTACTTACAGACTGTAATCAAGTCACCCCTTCACCTTCTCCTTGTTAAGCTACATAGATCAAGCACCTTGAGTCTATAACTAGGCTAAACTCCGAACTCTCATCCCCTGGTGCTGGGGCATCCCCAGCACACAGGCCCAGTGCTGCAGACAGATTGTAAACCCCCACCTCTTGTTTTCCTGGGAGTGCATGTTGTTCATTCAGAGATTTCTAAAGCCAGAAGAAAGCATTGTGATCACCTAGTCTGACTTCTTGCATAACTCAGGCCAGAGATTTCACCCAGCAACTCAGATGGGCAGCTCCCCATCTCGTGACACGGCTGCCCATGAATGGTACAACTGCAGACCACCCATTAAATCCCATTGTGACCCAGGGGGTGAGCTGTGGGCCACTGGCGTCTTACTAACCAGGAGGCTGTTCCACTCCAAGTATCTCATAAGCAACTGATCAAATCTGTTCTGGGAGGGTGTGGTTGGTCCATGGCTGGTCCTACCTGAGTCCAGGCTGCATTCGCAGCTAAGGGTTACAGAGGAAAAGGATTAAGCTGTAAGTGACTGATGCTGAGCATACTCATTGGGCAGTCTGCTACCATTCTAGCCAAGCAGGTGACATTGCAGTGGGGCTGAGGGAACAGCGCTTTCCCCTGCACAGCTTCCCCAGGGCTCTGGCAGGACCAGGGCAGGGCGGCTCCCTGGACAATCTGGGGGTAGGAGAGATTGAATGGAACCCCACGGGGAAGCTGACTTAATTGCCTTGCTCCAGTGCAGCCTCAGCTGTGTTAAGGCAGAACAGCTTTCCAAACGCATGGGCTGTGTGACAGGCAGATGTGCCAATCTGTTGATACAGGAGCTTCTGAGGTGGCTGTTAAAGCGGAGAGTTGAATGGATCCAGGGGACGTGCTGCTGTGGGGTATGGTTGGAGATGGGAGTAAAAGCCTCTGGGCGCCTGGCGGTGTGTTACTAACAGTGCTGTAGGCAATATGGAGGTGGCAAGGAATAAAGGAGACTTTTCCCATAACTTCTTATTTCCCTGCTTTTAAGGTTTGGGAGGGGCTGGGGGTTGTCCTGCTTGATCTTTCACTAAAGGGAGACAGGTCACTAATGAGTTGTTTGTGTTCACGATATTAACCGCTGGGATGGGAGGAGTCCACTCGGTCACAGATTTCCTGTGTGATCTTGGGTCAGGTCACTCAGGGAGTTGCTATGGGGGTGACTGCAGCATGCACAGCCAGACCCGAGCTAGCTTGGATCTTGCTAGCAGCGTGTTCTCCAGTGCTGGCGAGCCACTCAAGCCAGTACTCAGGGTACGGGTGGGATCGTACAGCCTGCGCTGAAGTCTGTTCTGCCCCGGGCTTCGCTGCTGTTGGTACCTGTGCTAGCTAGATCAGAGGTAGCGTGGGTCTGTGTATGCGTGCTGCAGTCACCCCCCGCCTGCAGCGTAGACGTGTTCCATGCGTCTCTCGGTGCCACAGTTCTCCATGTGTGCAACGTGGTGGTAGCCGCACCCCACAGGCTGTTCAGATACTAGAGTGAGGTGGGCCCTGAAAGCACCTGAGCTAGGGAGACTAAACTAGGAAAGTCTCAGCCAGTCCCGCTCTTTGAGGGTGTTGCCACAATTTTTGATGCATTCTGCAAATTTCGCCAAATTTGGCAAGATCCAGCCTCCATTCCAAGACGAGACTGAGGAGGGATTTGCTCTCCTGCTATGGCCCTTGTACATCACTGCACCATCCTCCAGGGGCCAGGACAGTCACGGAGCTGACTAGGGGACAATTCCCCCAGTACAAGTTCTGTGCAGGGGTTTGTCTTCAGTGCAGAGTTATCCTGGGCGCTTACCCCTGTCCCATCCCCAAGTGGGGTGCAGCTTTCAACTCAGCCTAGCTGGCTCATTGGGGGTCTTGGTTAAAGCCCTGGGTCTGGTAATCCGCCCACACAGAAGCGAGGACAGAGGCAGCTCTCCAGCGCCTTCCCACAATTCCCTCCTGTGTGCCCACAAGGACAGAGGATCACAGAGCGGCTCAGCGTAGTGTGGCACAAAGAACCAGGGGCTGCCCCCCTGAAATCCTAGTGACACGCACGGGGGAATGCAGCACCACTGAGGTCCCAGTGACACTGGCAGGGCTTTGCAGCCTGGCTCTCACACCTGGGCTAGGCCAACCCGGAGCCGATCTCCCAGACTAGCTCTGCGGTACAGACACCCGGGACAGCCGGAGGGCTGCAGTATCCCAGCTCACTGCTCTGGGGACTCACTGCTGGTGAAGAGGGGCCCATGGGTGGTCCTGGGGGTTCCAGAACCTAGAGCAGCTCCCAGATATTATGCAGGTGGTCAGACAAGATTATAACGGTCCCTTCTGGCTTTGAAATCTATGCACCTGCTGTTGCAAACATTCACGTTTTGAGTAGAACTTGCCAGGAGCTCCCTGCCCCTCGCCTGAACAGCCTGCGGTGGGATGCAGGGTTAGGTAGACAATGTTCATTTGGGTCTAACCTCCCCTCCTCGACTGGTAAGTGTTCCAGGCCGCCCAGCTTCCCGGACAGCAAAGGGCTGTGCCAGCATCTGGCCACAGACCAGCAAACTCGGCACTTCTCCCTGTGTACAGCTCCGAGCACGGGGAGGAGGATTTTTATGTAGGACTCCCAGACCAACCAGCAATGAAGGAACCAGTGTCTCCTTAGGAAGTGAGGAGGCCATTGAGGGAAGGGGCTGTGCCGTGCGTAGGGCTGCCCCCCACCTTCCCTTCCTCAGCTGGCAGCATGGGAACAGGGTCCTGCCAGTGTAACCGGCATCTGGGTTTAATGCTTTCCTCACCATTCCTCCCCCAGGAAGAACTGGAGCTCATCCTGGACTGTCCTGGAGGGGGGCATCTTGACCTTTTTTAAGGAGTCGAAGCATTTGTCTTCCAGCAGCTTGGTGAGTTGCCAGCCTTTGGCTACTGTCCTTGCTAGGCCCAGGTTGGGAGCTGCTGACAGGCTGCTCACCAGCACAACAATTTCCCAGCCCTTCCCTATGCAGCCTCTGGCTTGTACCCTCCCTCCTTCATCACCCTGCAGGAGACGCTTCCCAGGTACCGAGCAAGCTTTCTGCAAGGAGCAAAGTGCGCAAGCAGACTCTGGGCCTGGCTGACTTGTCTCCCAATTGACCCTGAAAATAGTGGGACCATAGAATCCGAGAAGATCAGGGTTGGAAGGGACCTCAGGAGGTTCTAGTCCAACCCCCTGCTCAAAGCAGGGCCAACCCCAGCTAAATCATCCCAGCCAGGGCTTTGACAGTCGATTGACCAGTCGAATCCCGCTCTGGAATCTGAAATTGGGTGATGTTCCCTAGAGTGTGTGGCTTGCATTCAAAATCCCCCTGTTCATGTGGCTCCCAGACCCCTTCTAGGCGCTGGATGCTAGTGGAGTGACTCAGCAGGGGAAGAGACAGAGCTGCTCTGCAAGGGCTGTTTTCCCCCTCCCGGATTAGTGTTTATAATAAGAGATGCGAGTAAGTTACCACCAGCGACAAAGGAAACCAGAACTCCCTCGCTTGGCCTTCGAGCTGTGGTCAGAGCCGCTCGAAATAGGGAAGGCTGCTCACAGCACTGGTGCGCGTTGTTACACAGCTCAGGGCCGCTGTGGGCTTACAACACTTTTGGCGGCATTTTGCAGCAAGGGGAAGAGAATGGGGGTGAGAGAAGAAATGTATCTGCAAGGAGCTCCACGCCCCAAGCAGACCCCTAGCCAGATGCAGCAATGTTAACATCCACGCACAGTGCCGGGAGCTCTGTAGGGCCACACTCCTATTCCTGCAAACTCCATCGCTGAGGCTCAACCAGGGTGGAGAGCTGTGCTCATGTGGGGGGGAATTAATAAAAATGATGCATCCGGGGAGCCCTTCAGCCCGCTGAAATGCCTGATGCAATTTCCTGACTGGTGGACGATGGGGGCTGGGATTTCAAAGAAACCTCAGGGAATAAGGTGCCAAATCCCCACTGAAATCTAATGGGATCTGGGTCCCTAACTGCCTTAGGGCTTGTCTGCCTGGGGAAACTGAGCAGAAGAGCAATTGTGGAACAGAAATGGCTAACCCAGAAAAAGGCACTCTTCTTCTGGAATAAGAGAGTCCGTACAGGGAGTTAATCAGAAATAAATATTGCTCTTGCAATTCAAACCCTCCCTTATTCCGGATTAGTTCCCGATGTATACTCGTTCTGTGGAAAGTCCCAGCCCACGAGGTTGGAACAGACAGACTCTTTAATCCCCTGTGGAATAGCAAAGTGCCTGGGTATTTCACTGACATTTCCCAGTGGAAAGCTGTGTTCTATTAGAAAAACCCAGCAAACCACATGCACACCAGAGCCCTGACCCCCCTGACACAAAACCGATAACCACGTGCCCAATGCCAGCGTTACTGACGTACCAGAGAGAATCCAGGAAGGGACGTTCCTCGCCTTTATGGGAGAATTCTGTGCTGGCCCCCTAGCCCGTCACCCCCTCCTCACCCAGATTGCTTCAAATGTGAGTTCTGCTCCCTCTGGTATTTAGGTCTAGGCTCCTTTAGGCACAGTCATAGTGGAGATGCAGCTTCCATCAACAAAAGTGTGGTTTTGCTGGTATAGTTTATACCGGTTCAAAATAAGCTCTCCCAGCAAAAGGACTTTTTGGCCAGTATAACTGTGTCCACGCTAGGGCTTTTGCCCGGATTAAAATGTCATAAAAATATTGCGTCCCTACCTGCTATTGCTATCCAGGCAAAATTTCTAGTATTGCCCTAGTCTTAGAAATACTCGTGGCAATCTTGGTGTCCAGTCCAGGGGAGGGTTGAATTACATGTCTAATTATGGCCCATGAGCATCAGTTTAGAATTCCAAACTCCCCTCAGTGCACACAGATCTCCCGGTGACCTCAGTAGGAGGCACAAATGAAATAGTTAACGATGACAAGTCAGTTGTCATCACTGAGCTTTACCCCAACCCCTCTCCCTGATGTGATTACTAGGGACCGGCAGAGTTCATTCTTCTCTGAGCTATTGTTTCAGGCATTCTGCAGACGTCACTGCAAAGTCACACCCTGCTTATGCTGGGGTGGTTCACTCTGCAACCACGAGCGGTAGAAATATGGTTGTTTTGTTTTTAATGAAAGCTGAGATGCTGCAGAATGGGAGACAGTTCCGGCACCTCTTGTGGCTTCATCCCAGGTCTCGTGATCTTTGATGTTTTTCTTAAAGCCCCAACTCCTGCAAACATGATTAGGTGTAGGGTGACCAGATGTCCCGTTTTTAAAGGGACAGTCCATTTTTTGGGACTTTTTCTTATATAGGCACCTATTACCCCCCACCCCCTGTCCTGTTTTTTCACAGTTGCTATCTGGTCACCCTAATTAGGTGAGAATTTCAGCTTTCAGTTTAAAAAAAGGAAGTTTCTACTCTCGTGGTTGTGGAGAAAAAGCTGGGAAACACAACCCCAAATGGCTCCAGCGCCCAGAGGCAAAGGAAAACACCCCACAGTAGTAGTATTATTTTAAACTCATGGTTTTTAAGCCAGTCGGATGGGTTTTTGGAGCCTGACTCATGATCTTTGCCTGCTTGGGCTCAGTGATGCAGCAGATATGCGGCAGGCCCGATCAACCCTCTGAGCCGCCAGGGTTTGAATCCTTTGGTCTACGCCAATGGAATGAAACCGTATTAACCTCTGATCAGCTTGTTTTGGTACAACTGACTCTGGGCGAGGTGTCCTGTGAGAGGCACTCGGTGGCTGGGAGCCAAAGGCCTAGATTCTAATCCAGGGGGAGGCAACCTATGGCACATGTGCCGAAGGCGGCACGCGAGCTGATTTTCAGTGGCACTCACACTGCCCGGGTCCTGGACACTGCTCTGGGGGGCTCTGCATTTTAATTTAATTTAATTTTAAATGAAGCTTCTTAAGCATTTTAAAAACCTTATTTACTTTACATACAACAATAGTGTAGTTATATATTATAGACTTATAGAAAGAGACCTTCTAAAACGTCAAAATGTACGACTGGCACGCAAAACCTTAAATCAGAGTGAATAAATGAAGACTCGGCACACCACCTCTGAAAGGTTGCCAACCCCTGTTCTAATCCCTACTCTGTGTTCCCATGGCATGGCCTGACTCCTGCTGGGCCTGTCTCCATTGGCTAGCACCCTTGATGGTCCATGGCAGTTGGAGTGTGGAGGGGGCTGCCCTCTGCCAGCTCAGATGGAATGAGGAGCTGATCGGGGTCCTCTCATCCAGGGTTCTAGCCACCTTGTGCTGGGTCTGGCACCGGGCTGGGTTCCCCTTTGTAACTGCAGCCACGTTGCCTATAGAGACCTGTGTCCCTGGCAGGAACCACACCAGAGGGGTGAGGGCAGGACAGCGCTGGCTGTACCTGCCTCGGTCCACCCACGCCCAGCTCTGGGCCATGGGCAGACATGGGACCCCTGCCCACATGGCTGGTTTTATAGCCCATGTAGAGCAAATGTTCTCCACCCTGCGACAGCCTCGCTGCTCTGCTCCTATGAACAGAGCCCATTGTCTCCCTGGGCGTGACCATCCTCTTTCCTTCCTCCAGAAACACCCTGCCATGCTAACCACGCCTGAGCATACTGTGGATCTGCGGGGGGCTGCTGTGTCCTGGGCTCCCAAAGAGAAATCCAGCAAGAAGAACGTTCTGGAGGTGAGTCCGCTCAATGCAGCGCGGCTTTGGTGGTGTCCCCAGAGCTGCAGGGCCAGGTGGGGGGAGAGAGGTGTTGTCTTGGTAAAGAGGCTAAAACCATTGGAAACACCAAGGCCTGGTCCGTGTGCAAACTGGGTTAGTTAAAGCCATGCAGACCATGTTTAGATGCTTAATTTGGTTTAAAGGTGGTTTATTTTGGTTTAGCTGAACCCTGTTCCTGAATGACTTATGATTAGTCCGCATTACACAATCACCCCCCGCCTCCCCGCCCCAGCCGACAGCTCTGCCAGCAAAGCCCCTGGTGTAGACGCAACAATGCTGACAGAAGAGCGTTCGGGGAGGTGGTGTAGCTATGCCGGCGGAAGAGCTCCATTTGCTGCATATCCACCTGCTGGAGTGGCAATGTGAGCAAAGCTCTGTAGTGTCGACAAGCCCTGAGGTAAGGTACTGCTAGATCGGAATCTAAGGCCGTGTCTACACTACGGAGCCTTGGCCGATATAGCTGTGCCAGCAGAACCCTCTAGTGTAGACACAGCATAAAACAGCAGTTCTTCTCCCAGCATAGCTACACCACCTCCCCAAACACCATTAGCTACGGTGAGAGAAGCAGTCTTCTGGGGGTATAGCTGTGTCTGCCCCAGGGGTTGGCTGGTGGGAAGCGGGAGTGATTGTTTTAACACTCCTAACCAGGGCCAGATTAACGCAAGGGCTTTAGGGGCTGCAGCCCAGGGCTTCAGGCTAAGGGGAGCGCCACAAAAATAAATCCATAATTATAGACAATTCAGTGGTCACCAACCCATCGATCGCGATCGACTGGTTGATCCTGGAGCCTCTGCTAGTCAATCGTGATCTCCGGGATGCTAAAAGTCCAGGGGCGCAGCAGGGCTCAGGCAGGCTGCCTGCATGCCGTGGCCCCACGCCGCTCCTGGAAGCGGCCGGCTGCTTGTACGTCTCTGCAGCCCCTGGTCGGGGGGGCAATGAACCAGCCAATGGGAGCTGCAAAGGCGGCGCTTGCGGGTGCAGGCAGAGCATGGAGACACGCTGTCCCTCTCCCCACAGGGGCGCACAGAGATGTGCCAGTAGCCAGCCGCTTTTGGGAGCAGCATGGGGCTATGGCAGGCAGGCAGCTCAGCTCTCCTGAGCCCTGCTGCACTGCAGGCTGAGAGCCGCCTATGGTTAGCGCCTCCCGGTCGGAACCTGCACCTCACACCTCCTCCTGCACCCCAACCCCCTGCCCCGGTCAGAATCCCCTCCTGCACCAAGCTCCCTCCCAGAGCCCACACCCCTCACCCTCTCCTGCACCCCACCCCCCTGCCCCGGTCAGAATCCCTTCCTCCACCACGCACCCTCCCATAGCCCCCACCCCGCGCCCGCTCCTGCACCCCAACCCTCTGCCCCAGCCTGGAGCCCCCTCCTGCACCCAAACTCCATCCCAGAGCCCACACCCCACCCCCTCTCCTGCACCCCAACCCTCTCCCCCAGCCTGTAGCCCCCTCCTGCACCCAAACTCCATCCCAGAAAGAAACTAATAAAACAGCTGTTCTAAGGTAAGAAGTAGGCTATTTTGAATTAACTTAACTATATTCTACGTGTTTTAAGACTAAATTGTAACCACAAAATGGCTTTATGTTAATTAAAAGGCAAGTTTAGTATAGCATTAATAGCCTCAATGCTATAACTGTGATCATTTTTGTTTTAAATTAGGAAAAAGACTTGTATACAGGGGCCCCACAAAATCTAACAGCCCCGGGCCCACAGGAGAGTTAATCCAGCCCTGCTCCTAGCTGGCAAAGCTATGCCAGCCAAACGCTGTACCGTAGACCAGGCCATAGAATCAAGGAAATGCAGGGCTGAAAGGGATCTTGGGACGTCATCTACTCCCATCCCCCAGCACTGAGGCAGGATGAACTATACCGAGGCCTTTTCTGACCGGTGCTAGAGTATCCACGCAGGGGCTGGCAGGGGTTTAACGGAACAGGTTTAAATTCACACCTGTAACTAAACTGGTTCGACTCTGTGTGGACAAGACCCCAGGAGGGTCCTGAGGCTTGGTGAGAACAGAGCCTCTTTGTGCAGGGCCGTGGTTTGCACCCAAGAGCTGATGCCCCCTCTGGCTGGTGTGTTCTGGAGTCAGATAATCTCTGGCACGTGCACACACGGCCCTCACCCCTGTGTCTCTTTAGTGCCCTGCACGCTGGCTGCTCTTTGTGGGCTAAGAGCCACTTCACGTTCCCTGTCGCCCAGCGCTGCTGTCTGCCCCTGTGCCAAGCAGCTGGGTTATGCTCCTCAATCTGAACTGGGGCAATCTGCCCTTCCTTTGCAGCGAGATGGCGGCGGGAGGGGTGGGGCAGTGGGGAATTGCGACTTCAGGCCTTGATTACGCACCCAGGTTGGCCTGGTGGAACTAAAGTGTACAGGCCCCCACCCCAGGGTGGACGCAGTTATCCTGAGATAAAGGTACTTCTCCTGGGATAGCCAGACCCGGGCAGGATGGGGAATAAGCAGGTGTTAGGCACTGTTATTCCAGAGTAACTGCGTCCATGCTAGGGGTTGTACCAGTATAACTATAAGGTGCATGGGGATCATATCCACAACTGACACAGTTACACCAGTACAAGCACACCAGGCCTCCCTGGTCATTGCATAACCCTCCACTGGCTGCTTTTTAGCAAGCCCAGTGTATCTTTTAAATAAGACGTGAGTGGCCAGGGGCCACATGCTATTGCCAAGGGGCAGCCAGACTTCGGGGGAAAGGGAGAATTAAAAAGTGGTGGCTGCGTCCCCTGCTGAGCTCCATCAGCAGGGCCCCTCTCTGCACACAGCAGGGCAGTACGGGCCGGTCCCCTTTGCCAGTGCAGACAGCAGCGGCCGGTACAGCCAAACCCTGCCTCTTTTGGGCTTTGCATTGGAAAGGAAACTGCCAGCCAGTAACTCTTCACACCAGCACAACGGGACAGTGGATGGAACCGAGATGGGACTTGATGTTTGTTTGGGCTGCAGCTTTGAGCAAACCAAGCCGGGGATTGGTTGTTACTGAACACTTCTACTGCAGTAGCACAGAGGGGTTGGCCAGTACTGGGGGCTGGCCGTATACGGAGCAAGTCGCAGCCCCCACCCAAGGAGCTCACAACAGGTGGATGAGACAGACCGGGGACACGCACTGGGATCACAATTCTAGCCAGTCAGGAGCAGCGATCACAACGCCCCTCCTGCCTGGCCAGGTTGCGGGCAGAGCTGGGAGACTCCTGCTGCAGAGACAGCTTAGAGATGCAGCTAAATACAGGGGGAGACCTCAGTGCAGAGCCAGGGCTTAGTCTGAGGGAGTCCAGTGCAAGGGATCCACCCCTAGAAGCCAGGCATCTTTCCCTCAGGACCCGTGAGTGCCGAAGACAAGGGCTGAGCCTGGGGGGAGGGATAGCTCAGTGGTTTGAGCATTGGCCTGCTAAACCCAGGGTTGTGAGTTCAATCCTTGAGGGGGCCATTTCGGGATCTGGGGCAAAAATCTGTCTGGGGATTGGTCCTGCTTTGAGCAGGGGGTTGGACTAGATACCTCCTGAGGTCCCTTCCAACTCTGTGGTCTGAGTCGATGGGAATTTGGGGTGCCCAAGGAGCAGAGACTTGAGCTGTAAAATTACACAGAAGTCAAGGCTAACAGCAGGGGCCCTGTCACATGTGCATGTCTCAGCCCAGCCCACTGGTGTCTGATCGCTGTTGTGCCATGGAAAGAAACTGCCCTACGGAGCCTCTGGAGCCTCTGGAGGGCTGCCACATGGGGGACTGCACAGCGCCTGTTTCACCCCCATAACTCCCACGCTGCTTCTTTCAGCTGAAGACCCGCGACGGTTCCGAGTTCTTGATCCAGCACGACTCTGAGCCCATTGTGGCCACGTGGCAGAAAGCAATCGCCGACAGCATCGGCAAGCTGGTGAGAGGGGCTTCTCTGGGTGTTTTGTTAGCGCTTTCCCGAGGCACTGCCCTGGCGGGAGCCTGAACCCAGGACCTCCGGGCCAACCAGCAGGAGCTCTGGGCTAAAGTTCCAGGATCAGGCCCCTTTGTTCAGAACACCTTTTACACAGTCCAGCCCCCAGATGGGGACAGAGACCCAGATAGGTGGGTGACACACGACGCCCCCATCCTCAGCACTGACGCTGGCCCTACCCTGACCCCCTTCTCCAGCCCAGCTCTCTACTCAGCCTCACTTTCCCTTCTGTGCCCATCTTCTGTTCAGCTCTGTCCCCTCCTGGAGCCCCACCCAGGTTTCGTCTTTAGGATCTGGCATCGCCATCCTGGGACCGGCTTTCTCATGAGATTTACAGCACTTTGGCTGCTAGAAACACCCTGCCATCCACTGTCCCCCTGGGAACTCAGCACGGCGGGATTGGTTTCTTTCTTACCCCAACCTCAAAAAATTTTCAGCAAAGTTTCAGGTTGGCTCCTGCTGCGGTTGCATTCTCTGCACTGCAGTAGCCCCTAGGCCCCAGCGCACCAGGTGCTGTACAAACAGAGAACAAATGCCCATCCCTGCCCCAAAGAGCTGGCAGTCCAAGTATCTGTTGTGTCCAGACGGATTTGTGGCCCATCACTTGTGTGTTGGGGTGGGGGAATTTTCGCATTATCCGCTGTCTCCCTCCCAACCTACTCAACCATGTCTAGCAGGCTCTGGGAAAGCACCGCGCCTCCTGCCCTGAGCTGCACGCCTCTGAGCTCCTTCGGGGCCTTGATGGGACAAAGCGATCTGATGCCATGTCTCCTTCAGTCCACAGACTTCCCTACTCACGACGAGAACGCAAATGTTGGGGACTTTGGAGCCAAGGAGAGACTGCGAAACAACAAAGACGAAGACAAAAAGAATCCAGGTGAGTGGGTGAGATCTGAGCGGGGCAGCCTGCTTGGGAACAGCCCAGGGGCCCGCTCTGGTGCAGCCTCCAGGCCGAGTCTGCCTGGGAGCTGCTGGTTGTGCTGCCGCCGAGCTTGTTGTCTGCTCAGCTCAGTCCAGGCAGAGCTGCATTAACTACCCAATGCCCCTTGGTAAGGTGCAGCTGAGCTGCAGTGTAGATGCCCTAGTAGCATGCAGTGAAGGCGGAGGGCCAGGTTCTGTGCTGGGAGACAGCCCAGAAGGTGCGGGAGTGCTCACCACCTGGAGCCTGGGCCAAATGGCTCCTTGAGCAAGTTAGAGCAGCCTCTACATAGAGCAGCCTTCATGGGGTGGCTCTGCAGCCCCTGATCTCTGGAACCCCAAGTTCTATGGCTGTTCTCAACCCCCACTTGCCCAGGCCTTGCAGTGGGGCAGTGTAGGGTGGTTCTCCCCCTGCCTTGGAGGCTTGCATACAACCCATATGTACTGCCAGAGCAGGTGCAGCATCGGCCCCATTGCATGCCCCGTGCTGCATTGCAGGGCAAGCTGTCTGAAGGGCACAGATGGCAACATGAATGCAAGCTGGGTCCCCCACCTCCTCTGGCTGGTGTGCTCAAGGCCAGGTCACGTCTGGCCCTTTGGCATGTCCTGTCATGGGAGCGGGACTAGGATGGGGTTCAGTAGGCAGGGATGGTGCTGACACCGGGCACCTGGCAGCACCAGGCTTGGGGTGGTAACGTCCCCACAACAGGACTCTCTCTAACATGGAGTTTTCTTTCTGGTATAAAGCAAAGAGGGGCAGTGCAGCTGGTCACTCAGGCAGACTGAGACCAGAGTGGGGAGCTGGCAGGGGCAGCGCCAGCCTCTTTCCAGTGTGGGGGGGCTGAGGTGGACTAGACAGAAAATTAGGGAGGCTGCGCAGAACTGCAGAAGTAAGGGTGGCAATGCCATACCATGCCACCCTTACTTCTGTGTAATGTCTGGCCTTCGTGCTGGGAGGGGACCTACGGGAAGGGCTAAGCCAAATTTTGGGGTGGCTATAGTCCCCCGCAGCACTGCCCCTGGGAGCTGGTCAGCCGTGATGGCCATGGGGTGGCGATGCAGAAGGATGGCGCTAGTTAGGGGTGGGGGGAGGCCGCAAGAGGCAGCGAATGGGGGGTGATGGACAAGTCCATTTGCCAGGAGTTTGTGTCTCCCAGCAGCGTGGTGCCTGCAGCTGGGCACGGACACGCCATTGGGGCACCCACCCCTGTTCATGGGATTCAGATCCCCAAGTGACAAGGGCCAGATTAGCACCCGAGGCAGGAACAAGCCCATATAGCAGGACCTGGGTGTTCATCCTGAAGGGCTCTGAGATCCCTGCTGCAATCTCCTGCGTTCAAAAACGGGGGCGCTTCAGCAGAGAGATGCTGTGCAGACGCCACAGAGCTGGACTGTGCGTGCGTGAAATCCCCTGCTCCTCGGCCCTTGGGGCGAGGGATCGAGCTTCCCCCAGAGGAGAGCAGGAAATAGGGGACACCCTCTTCTTCCCCTGCTGCTGCAACCGCTGCCCAGAAACTCTCAGCCAATCCCCAGCTCTCCCTGCCTGGGGAGTCGGTGGGGGGAGCTCCAGGGAAAGGGGGTCCCTAAGCCAGGGTGTCTGGGAGCAGAGGGGAAGTGCTCCTGCAGTTAGCTGTGCTACATCCGGGCATCCTGTCTGCAGCCCATTTGGGGGCTGCGGGGGGAGGCTCCTTGTCTGTGCCCAGAACGATGCCTGTCTCCTCCCTGCTGGGGCCTCTCCTGGTCTCGCAGTGAAACGCTCTCCCTTGTCTCCTGCAGCCTCTGGGCCGGCAGCCAGTAGCCTGGGCTCCGAGAGCGACACCAGCAAAGTTCGGAACAGGCTGCGAAAGCTCCTCCAGAAACGGCCTCCTCTGCAGTTCCTGCGGGAGCGAGGGTATATTAAAGGTACAGGCTGGGCGGGGCACTTTTGGGGGTGTTTTGGGGGGTGGGCGCTTATGAGAAAAACAAACCCTTCTTCCTAGCCAGGAAACCCAAACCTTGCAGCCACAAGCAAAGCTTAACCCCCAGCACGGCTGTTTGGGGTCCCCAAACCGGCGATCCAGGGGGGCAAATCATCCTGATCCCCTGGCAGAGCCCCGAGTTACCTGCCTAAATGTCTGGATTTGTTGGTTTGTTTTTCAGACCAAGTGTTTGGCTGCTCCTTGCAAGCGCTGTGCGAGCGGGAGCACGGCACGGTGCCGGGGTTTGTGCAGCAGTGCATCCAGACGGTGGAACACAGAGGTATCCTCTCCAAATCCTCCAGTAAAGAGCAGGGGGCCGAGAGAGCCCCTAGCCAGCCCCTTCCATGCTCCAGGGCTTCCAGCCCTCAGGGAAGCACAGCCCCTTCTGCACTGAGTAACCAGCCCTGACTGCACCATCTCTGGCACTGCAGCCCCTCCCAGCGTTAGCTGGTGCCCTCAGGCCTAGATGGGCTACGAGAAGGGGCTGCAGGCTCAGGGGGGTTTAGTTTCCCAAGAAGCATCCCACAAACTGACTAATGGAGCAGCTAATTGCTATTAGCATCTGGCTTCTGAATTCTTCATCTCGAGGCTTGGTTCAATCTGGGTTTGTAAAGCAAGCTGTTGGGGTGTGTCTGCACGTACCCTCCCACCTTAAAAAGTAGTCCCTAGGAGAAGCAGAACAGAAAGCAGCACAGAAGTTTCTAAACTGCTTTTCTCGACTCTCTTTCGAATCTGCGTGGTCCTGCTCCCCTCTCGGTTTCTGCCGCAGCCGCTGCAGACCTGGACCTGCCCTGCTGCATCCCAAGGCAGGCTGCAAGTGTGAGCCGTGTCTGGGGCATGGAGGGCCCCTGCTGCTCGAGTACCCCACTGCATTCCGCTTTGTAAGAAACAGGGCAGAGGTGGGGCCAGACTTCCAAGTGCTTAGCACCTGCAGCCTGGGCCAGGTTTCCCAAGCAATTCGGGTGCTAAGCACCCCTGGAAATGCAGCAGTAGCTATCGGCACCCAGTCCGCTGAGCACTTGTGCAAATCTGTCACATCCTTTGGAGAATGCTGGCCCTCCTAGCGCCTATGGAGCATGAAGCTCTCTTCACACTGGGCTTGCTTTATGTGTGAATCTGTCGCAACATCTCTCCAGCTCCTTGTTGGCATATTCCCGTTGTCCAGCTGCAGGGCGACTAACTGGTAGTTTTGGTCCCTGGTCTAATAGGTTTGGACATTGATGGACTTTATCGAATAAGTGGAAATCTGGCAACTATACAGAAACTGCGCTACAAAGTGGACCACGGTAGGCCTGCTTTCAGTGGGTTAGCTGTAGCTTTTTTACCATCTAATGTCTTTAAATAAACATGCCTTTGACTTTTTAAAATCTTTTTCTAATTTAGAAAGGTGAGAAAATACAGAATCAGGTAAACTGGTAATGCTTTGAGAGCCTGTTGGTCATTTGTCACCAGAATAGAATGTCCCCACGGTAAAAAGGATGTTGAAAAAGTGGAGCGAGTTCAGAGAAGAGTTACAAGGATCATTCAAGAACAGCCGGTTGGGAGTTTTCCAATGAAACGGGAGAGTCCCTGGAGATCTTCCAGTTCACTTTTTCCAAAATGAAAACATTCATTTCCCTTTCATGGAAACTGAAAATTTGAGTTTTCATTCCAGGTTGGAATTAACTTAAAAAAAAAAAAAGTGTCAGAATTTCCCACCGAACAGAAATTCCAAGCTTTAACGGCTCTAGATTCAAAATCTGGAAACCTGCCTCATGGAGAGAGAGCTTCTTTAGCCTCTCTATCTAGCTTATGAAAGAGAAGGCAAAGAGAGGATTTTTTACTCCCAGCCTCCAAGGGCCGGCTCCCATTTAGACACCACAAGACATGGTCCCATTTTAGAAGAGCTCTGCACATTGAGCTTCTCCCAAAAGGAGTGAAGGTTTCTGAGAGCCAAGGGCTCTTTAATCCTGCAGACAAAAGTACAGCAAGGTTCAGTGGGTGGAAGCTGAAGATAGAAAACCCCAACTGGAAATTGGGTGCCCATTGTTAACGGCAAAGGTAAATAACCATTGGAACAACTGCCCTAAGGGTGTGATGGGTTCCTCCTCACTTGGAGTGTTAAGGGTTGGCGTTTCTCTCTCTCTTGCTCAACGAGAAGTTAACAGGCTCAATGCAGGAATCTCTGAGGCTTTCTGATCGTGTTACACAGGAGATCAGACTACATCTTTATGGTCCCTTCTAGTCTTAAAAATCTGTGGCTGAGATCCTGTGCCCATTGAAGCCAATGGGAGTTTTGTCATTGACTTCAGTGAGGGCAGGATTTTGCCCTATGAGTCTCTGCTGGTTGTAAGAAATGCCAAGTAGAATGTGGGATAGATTCTGGGCCCCACACCTCAAAGTCTGTATTTTGTTTGAACACACGAAGTGAGCCAGTCTCCACAGGGGGCTGTTAGTGATCTCGCAGCAGTTTCCTGCCAACTGGATACTAAAGGGTTTTGCCAGACTAATATGGGAGAAGCAGCTTGTTCCTGCTCTGTCCCCTTTTCTCTTCCCTCCCTCTTAGATGCCCAAGGGTTATCATTTGAGGGGGGGGGGGAGGTGGTCCCTTAGCTGTCTCTTAGCAGAGCAGACACACCTCATGAGCACTGTGGAACCAGCGGGACCCTCCTTCAGTTGGGTTTGTAAGAATTGGGGGAGAAATCAGTGTCAAGTATTGCAGCAGTGATGGTAGCAATAGAATCTCCCTGGCTCTGTTCATCTGGAGGTGAGCCATGGATTACAGCAGCGCCGAGAAGATCAGGACCCGACTGCACTAGGTGCTGTACAAACACAGAATGAGGCACTTTTTAGATACTTTGCCCACAACACTTGCTGGAATCACTAAGCTATCATTGAATTGCAGCCACCTCTGGGGTAGAATTTGGTCACTTGCTTAGTTGTACTACTGCCCAACAGTTTAGGGGCAGGAAGTGAAGAAGAAATTATCCAATTGAAACTCCATGAGGAATTTAAAGAGACAGTGTGATTACAGGAGTTAGCGATCCCTGTTAACCCTCTTTCTCCTATCAAAAGAGCTGTGGGGCTAACACATGGTGGGAAGATTAGTTTTATATCTCACTTGAAAAATGCAGCCCTTCCGTAGCACAGCACCCTTCACACACACTGATACTAGGACAGTCCCGACTCAGGGTGTCTACACTGCAATCCAAGGTGTGAGTGCAACACTGATAGACATAACTGTGCTCGCACAACTAAGTACAGCCATGTCGATACGGTGGCACAGGCTGTCTAAGCAGACTGGGGACCCTACGTATGGACTCGCATTGTGCCATTGTGGTCACACTGATGTTTTTAGCCATGCTAGTGCAGGTAAAGCTGGAGTTTACGTTTACGGTGCAGCAATAGCACCTCAGATGCAGTGTAGACGCACCTTCTGAGGGAAGTCGGCCTGCTACTGGATCACCAACATTCCCTGGAGTTTCTCTAGAGATCTCCTGTCCGAGTGCTGAGCAGACCCAGCCTGGCTTCATTTGAGAGCTGACAAGATTGCAGGCAGTAAATTGTACATTTAATCCTCCTCTGTTGTTAAACTCTGTGAGGTCTCCAGTGATGCAGAGACAACTTCCAGGAAATGGACTCCACCAGGAAGGGCCAGCATTCTACTCCTGTTTGGATTCACAGAGATTAAGGCCAAAAGGGGCCATTCGATCATCCAGGCTGACCCCCTGCCTAGCACAGGCCAGAGACCCTCGCCCCGTCACCCCATATTGAGCCCAGTAACTTGTGTGTGGCTAAAGCATCTTCCAGTCTGAAGCTGCAGACTTCAAGAGCCGGAGACTCTCCCCCTTCCTTCAGTAGCTTGATCCAATGGCTAATCCCCTCGCCGGTAGAAATGTGTATCTGACACTTCCGTCCCCCTTTGCATTACCAAGGAGCACGCTCACCTCTGTGCCCCGACCTTGCACGTGTGTGTGCACATCAGGGCCCAGGACTGCCTGGCTTGACATAGATCCATACACGCATGGAGCAAGCCCCTCCCACCCCAGTATCAGAGCATTGGCTAACTGACCTGCCTCCTTCCCGCAGATGAACATCTGGACCTGGATGATGGCCGGTGGGAGGATGTCCACGTCATCACGGGGGCTTTGAAGCTCTTCTTTCGGGAGCTGCCAGAGCCGCTCTTCCCATTCAGCTACTTTGACAAATTCATCACTGCGATAAGTAAGGGACAAGAGAAGCCACGGCCCTGTCTGACACCTGCAGTGTGGGTGGCGGCCAGTCCTCTACCCAGCAGGGCCGTGCTCATTTGGATTTCCTGAGCCCCTTCACTCCGCAGTTCAGCCCCAAAGCCTGGCCCCATCTCCCCAGCCAAGACACAAGAGCAGACTCTGAAGGGATCTCTCCTATTATCATTAAGGGTACAGTTATGCTGTGACTGGGAGGTGTGATATCCAGTGTGGGTAGATAGACAAGCACTAGATCTCTGTGAGCTAATACCTAAAAATAGCAGCATGGACACAGAGGCATGAGTGGCAGCTTGGGCTAGCACTCCCAATGGCTCCATGTCTAGTTGGCAGCCGGTATCAAGCGGAGTGCCCCAAGGGTCGGTCCTGGGGCTGGTTTTGTTCAATATCTTCATTAATGATCTGGAGGATGGCGTGGACCGCACCCTCAGCAAGTTTGCAGATGACACTAAACTGGGAGGAGTGGTAGATACGCTGGAGGGTAGGGATATGATACAGAGGGACCTAGACAAATTAGAGGATTGGGCCAAAAGAAACCTGATGAGGTTCAACAAGGACAAGTGCAGAGTCCTGCACTTAGGATGGAAGAATCCCATTCACTGCTACAGACTAGGGACCGAGTGGCTAGGCAGCAGTTCTGCAGAAAAGGACCTAGGAGTTACAGTGGACGAGAAGCTGGATATGAGGCAACAGTGGCCCTTGTTGCCAAGAAGGCTAATGGCATTTTGGGGTGTATAAGTAGGAGCATTGCCAGCAGATTAAGGGACATGATCATTCCCCTCTATTCGGCACTGGTGAGGCCTCATCTGGAGTACTGTGTCCAGTTTTGGGCCCCACACTACAAGAAGGATGTGGAAAAATTAGAAAGAGTCCAGCGGAGGGCAACAAAAATGATTAGGGGGCTGGAGCACATGATTTATGAGGAGAGGCTGAAGGAACTGGGATTGTTTAGTCTGCAGAAGAGAAGAATGAGGGGCGATTTGATAGCTGCTTTCAACTACCTGAAAGGGGATTCCAAAGAGGATGGATCTAAACTGTTCTCAGTGGTACCAGATGACAGAACAAGGAGTAATGGTCTCAAGTTGCAGTGGGGGAGGTTTAGGTTGGATATTAGGAAACACTATTTCACTAGGAGGGTGGTGAAGCACTGGAATGGGTTACCTAGGGAGGTGGTGGAATCTCCTTTCTTTGAGGTTTTTAAGGTCAGGCTTGTCAAAGCCCTGGCTGGGATGATTTAGTTGGGGATTGGTCCTGCTTTGAGCAGGGGGTTGGACTAGATGACCTCCTGAGGTCCCTTCCAACCCTGATATTCTGATTCTATGATCCCCCGGGTACATACATGAGCCACCGCCCGTGCCAGCACGGTGAACCAGCTCTTTTTAGTGCGTGTGTGTGTACCTGAGCTGGGCTGGGAATTACACCTGCCCTGTGTAGACGCATGCTAAGACATCATGGGTTTTGACTGAGAATGCTGGTGGCCACTCAGCATAGACCGCAGTTCTGGACACTTGGTTAGAGTCCGGTGCCATTCTGAAAATGGCTCCGTATTATGGAGCCATCCAACCAGCTCTGCTTTCACAGCTGAGCTGTGATTTGATGAAGAGGACGCATGAGAAACACACGGAAGGTTAAAGCCCTCTGCAGTCTCTGCTTGAGGTACAAGGCCAGAGAGGTAGGCCTGGCTGATTTAGAGGTGGGCCAAGGTTCTGTGCCTGGTGCCAGAGCAGTGGGCTGAGAATCCAGGCAAGGTTTGAATTGCTGTTCATGGGAGTAGCTTGGTACAGTCACAGCCTTTCATTGGCTGCATGGCAAACCCAGAGCCACACCAGAGATAAATGATTTCTGGCCCACAGGCTGTCCTGAACCAGGATGTAGCGCCAGCCAACTTGGTTCCCTGGGGGAAGATGTGATTTCTGTATCTAGCTACTTGTCAGATGGTCCCACCCCCCGTAATATCTGAGCACAGCAAGGGCATGAGTGGATTTATCCTTGGAGCTCTGAGAGGTGGTGGTGTCCCTGTGTTAGTGCTGGGCAAATCACGTAGGGGCAGATCCTCACCCAGTGGGAATCGCTATAGCTCCAGCGATCTCAATGGAGCTGTGACAACTTGCACCAGCCCCGCATCTCTCCTCGAGGTCACATGGCCAGTCGGTGGCAGAGCCAGGCGAGAGCCCAGATCTCCTGAGTCCCAGTCCAGGGTCTCCCGCCCACGTGCTCTGACGCACAGTCCTGATGAGGTGGAATGACCTGGTTTTCCATCTGGTTGTAGAAATACATGACCAGGCAAAGCGCAGCAAGTGCATCCGTGACCTGGTGTGTTCCCTACCTGAGGCCAACTGCGACACCATGAAAGCTCTCTTCCAGCACCTCTGCCGGTGAGTTCTTGCCCTGGTACCCAGGCCTCTCCATGTGTACGGATCTTTATGCTTTGATCTGCACAGTCCCCAGCCATTCATGTAATTCTTCTCTACGTCTGAACACGGCCATCAGGGAGGCCAGAGGTCACTGCTTCTGCCTGAGCACTAATCCTGCAGGTCTGTGCTGCTTCCTTTCCCTTGACTCATCAGCAGTGTTATGAGGCGCTCGTCCCAGCCCGTGCCACCCTGTACCATGGTGCTGGACTGGAGTAGGGGAGAGAAGGCAGCACGGTGCTGACAGCCGCAGGGGCCTGGTGCTACCCTTGGCAGGTATATAGGGGCAGATCTTCCAGGGTACGGTGCAGTCTGAGGAAGCCAAATCTAGTGGCAGGACCTTGGAAGGGGAGAAGGAAATTAAGCTACTGCTGGTTTCCTTTGTACCCACATGCCTTTCCCTGCTAGTCTCCTCAGGGGGGCGGAATTTTCACCCCTGGTCTTAGCCTTGGCTCCTGGAAGACCCTTCAAAACTCCCCTGGCCATGCCCCTTACAGGGTTCTTCCTCAGCTCGATTGTTGTGCTTGGAGCAACCTGTGGGATTCTGCAGACCGCTCCCACCCTGCTGGGTTTTAACAGCGCCTCCCGCTGCAAGATGCTCAGCCAGAGTTGGGTGGAAAGCAGGGGGAAGGGGGATTTTACTTAAAGCGAAAACAAAAAAACAATCATTGTAGCAAAATGTTCTGTGGAAAATGTCGATATTTTTCTTTTTCAGTGAAAATGTGAATGGCAAAAAATTATGTCCAAAACCCAAAATATTTTGTGCCTCATTGAGTTATAATTTGGGTGTCTTATGTTCCCGTTCTCTTCTGTAGGTAGGGGTCTACTTAAATCATGGAGAAATCACACATTTTTTCCAGGTTTGTCATGGCATAAATAGCGAATTTTGCGGATGTGTTACACGTCTGCAAAATTTGCTATTTATGCCGTGACCAACTCAAAAAATGTGACTTTTCTCTGCAGCATTTCTCAAACTGGGAGTCCTGACCCAAAAGGGGGTTGCAAGCCCATTTTAGGGGGGTTGTGGTATTGCCACCCTTACTTCTGTGCTGCTGCTGGCGGCGACGCTGCCTTCAGAGATGGGAGCCCAGCCAGCAGCTGATGCTCTCTGGCCACCCAGCTCTTAAGGCAGCACAGAAGTAAGGGTGACAATAGCCTACCATGCCACGCTTACTTCTGCCTGCTGCTGGCAGTGGCACTGCCTATAGTATAGGGTAAAAAGCACACAAAAAAACAGATTTCACAGGGAAGACCAGATTTCATGGCTGCAAATTTGGTAGACCCCTATCTATAGGCCAAGCTCCTTGGTTGGACTACATCTCCCACAATGCATCATGGTCTGCCCTCTTGAACTGGAGAGGCAGTACATCATGGGAGTCCCTGGCTATGATGCATCATGGGAGTTGTAGTCTGGTTGAGGAGCCCAGCCGCTGGAGGAAAATGGGGTCTTGAGGCAACCAAATTACTCCCATAGACATCGCAGCAGAATTTTTTAATTGAAATATTTCAGTTTTCGGGCATTCACTTTTCTGAGGAAAGCAGACATGTCCTGTGAAAAAATTCATTTAGTCAAAAACCCAACTTCCCATCAGAAAACAGTTTAGTTGTTGAGCCCTGATCCCCTGGCACTGCCATGCTGTGCTGGATTCACGCCGGGCGTGGTTCTGGTCTCAGCCCATTCCTGTCAGGTGCAGCATTCGTCAGGGTGAGAGACACCCCTGGCAGTTCCCAGTGACTGACTGTCCTTCTCCCTCCAGCGTGATCGACTACAAGGAGCAGAACCGGATGTCTGTGCAAAGCGTGGCGATTGTGTTTGGCCCCACTCTCCTGAGACCGGAGACCGAGGAAGTAAACATGGCAATGCACATGGTCTTCCAAAACCAGATAGTGGAGCACATCTTAAATCAGTACAGCTACATCTTCCCAGACAGCTAAGCCTGCGGTGAACCAGAGCCAACCGTGAAAGCAAGGAGCAGAGTCCCTGGGATGGACCGTGGCGGCTGCTAGTGTGTGACACTGAATTGTCCCAACCTGGACTACAGACAATGGTGGCGACAATCCTTAATAAATTAGCAATGCTGATGCTGGACTGCAGCTACCTGGGATGACTTTGTGCCATTGGCCACTGGAGCCATGTGACCAGTGCGCCTCCTTTAGAGATGGGAAAACAGAGTCAGAGAAAACAGGCACCAGATCGGTCATTCTGCAAAACACTCCTGCTCGCCGGGGTTGGTACCTCTGAGCTTTCGGCTGTCCAGCTGCTGAAAGGGGAGGGTCCTCCGTGGGGCTGTGCACTTTCACTTCGCTACAGGTACTGGAGAAGGGGCTGGACAACCTACCAGATAGTGAAGTGGAGACAGCATCAGCTGTCCGCCCCATGCCTGCACCACTGGAACTGCCAGCAAGAGCTGCACCAGGGCCCCTCTCCCACACAACTCACACCACCCGCTGGGCCCTGGTGCTGCAGCATCCACCTCTGTGTGCCCCTCAGCCAAAGCAGCCCCTGGGACCCCCACACCGCGCTGCAGCGCCTCCCGCTGGGCTCTAGCCCAGGTGTCACGCAGCCCGCCTCCCTGCATGCCTGAGCACCTGCAGCCATTGGGGGCTGAACCCTTAATGCCCCCGAGGTTGTTATAGTGCTGAGAAGCCGAGACACAGGTTTTCAAAAGAGCTCAGCTTCCAGGGAGAGCAAGAGCAGTCCCTCCCTGCCCCCTCCCTGTGGGAGTGGCCGAGCACTCCCCCAAGTGCCTTGCTCCAGGCCCCCCTCCGCAGTGAGCAGCAGCATAGACCATTGAGTCCAGGTCTCCGCAGTCCCACTCCAGGGCCGTGTCACCCCCAGCCTAGGCTGTGTTACTGAGATGGGAGTGGGCTCTGGTGCTAAGACAGCTTGGAGCCGGCACATGCCAAGGAGGGGGCTGAAATCAACCAACCAACCCCCCTTGAAAACTCCCCTTTTGTAATTAAAAGGAGACCTCCCCCCTCCCCTCGCAGCTCACTCTCCTCCAGGGAAACCGCTCCAGTTCTGCGGGCTCCTGCCCATGCCTGGGTGAGGGGCTTAGTTCAAAGCCCTCTGGGCGTCTAGCTGTTGGTGGCTGCAGAGCCCCTGGGCTGTGCATTTAAATGGCTCACTGGCTGTTTTAGTGCATTGCCTGAACCTGCCCTGGTCTCCCTGCAGCAGGGTGCCCCTGGAATTGGCAGCGACGCCTCCACGCAGGGCTGCCAACATTTCAAAACATCGGACAGGGCAAACCTGTGCATGAGGCAGGGCCCTGGGGCCTCTGAGCCCCACCTAGGCCGGGTTCTGCACTGCCCTGGGGGGGGCAAGTATTTCTGAGCTCAAAATCCATGAGCCTGGCCTAGGTGTCTGGCTCCTCCTGCCTCCCTTTCTCTGCCTCCATTGCCCAGAGCATGTCCCCCATGGAGCAGGGCTCCCCCAACTGCTGCCTCAGAACAAGGCCTGGACTTGTCTCCCACTCCCCCTGCCCTCTCAGACCCCCTTCTCTTCTCTCTCTCCCCACCTTTGTCACCTTAACATCTGCCCCTCTCCCAAGCCCCCCTTCAGCACCCATCCCCCACAGGCACAGCTGCCTTCCTCCCCACAAGCTTGCCCCATCGCCACTGGAGAATCATGGGAGTATGCAAGAGTCACGTCCATTCACAGGCAAGTCCTCAAGTCACAAGTCCCGTCAATGCCGTGTCTATTATTTGTGTTATAGTTGCGCCCTGTTCTACTAGGCCCTACACAAACACAGTGCAGGCAGGGCTAGTGGGGAAATGGCCGTTATTTTCTGTGAAACAAGTTCACAATGTGATGGATTTTTTTTGTCAAAATTTTGTTTCCATTGGAATCAAAACATAATTTGTTTGGTTGGGGGCTTTTTTGCACTCCTGCCCCCCCCCCCCCAACATAAAGAAGGGTGGGGGAACCCAACAAACACTGACAAGGTGGTGTTTTGGTTTGAATTAAACTGAATGAAAGATTTTATTTTTTTATTTGAACTGAAGAGTTTTCATTGGCCAGCGTCAGAGGATACCAGTTTTTTGGGTGTAAACGTGTGGATTGTTCAACAAGCTGCTTTTCATTGAGAAAACACTGTCACAATAATCTTCCACCCAGCTGCAATTCTCTGAGCCTGGCCCTGCCCCAAAGCGGTCACAGTGTGAACAGGAAGAGAAACAAAGGGGATTTGCCCAAGGTCATTGGCAGGGTCAGGAAGAGAAGCCAGGTCTCTGGAGTAGCAGCCTGCATGGAAGGCGGAGAGAGGAGCCCAGGGTGCAGGAGGGAAGAGTTTGGAGGACGCCCCCGAGAGTCAGTCTGCATGCACATGGCTGGAATGCCAGCTGCAGTTGCAGCAACTCAGCAACTAGTTCTCTTAAGAAAGAGCCAGTTTGATTTTAGAAACCAGGAGTCCTCTCCTGTTATTACCCGGCATGAGGGACATGAAACAGGATCTAGTAAAATGGCATTGAGGTGAGTGTCAGTAGCCATGGGTGCTATGCCCAGCCAATAGCAAAGTCACTTATCCACTCTCTGCCCAAGGTCAGACTAGATGATGATATTGATCCCTTCGGGCTGTACGATGCCTGACTCTCCCTGCAGGAATTGCCCCCGGCTCAAGGGCAAAGGCCTTTCTTTGACAGTGGATCTGCTGGTTCTCTTCCAAATGTCTGGTTTTGCATATGAATGAAATCTGGATCGCCCATTAGTTTGTCTGGCTGTTCCTGTGTTTAGCGTGGTTCCTGGTTTTACTGATTAGCCAGCCAGGGTTGAAACCCAGCCAAGTACATGGTGTGACATGGAGGAGAGCCGCTAGTTTCTTTGGACAGCAGGAAGAGAGCATGAGAATACCAGCCAAGGGCAGGGTGACACCCAAGACCCAGTCAAGCAATATGGCACTGCCAAATGACAGCATGCCCCCAACCACGCCTCCCCACCAACACACCCCAGAAGGAGTTTCTGTGATGCACATGGAGGGGCCCACAGCCCTCTGTTTCTTTAGATGGAGCCACGGCAGGGCTGTCTGTGAGGAGGGCAGTGTAGCTCAGTGCATAGGGTGTTGTACTGGGATTTGGGTGACTTGAGTTCCAGCCCAGCTTTGCCATTGGCCTGCTGGCTCACCTTGGGCAAATCACATCACTGCTTTGTGCCTCAGTTTCTCCATCTATAAAATTGGGCTAATAATAAAGGGCAAGATTTTTAAAGGCATTTAGGCACCCACATACCTTTAAAAACCTGGCCCAAAGCGCTTTGAAAGCTGCAGCTCAGCAGAAGGGGGAGAGCGCAATGCTCTCAGGCTCCCAAATCCAGCGCCCCGGTGAGAGTGAGTCTTGCAGCAGCTGGTCAAAAAGCAAAGGGGAAAAAAATCATGGAGAAAAGGTAAAATCCATTTAGTTTCAGTTTTGGCATTTGACGTGTTTTGGGGGGAAAAAATGTATTGGCAATTTGTATTGAAATGTTTCATTGACTGTTGACCAGTTTTGAAATAAGGAAGCGTTTGGTCGGTTCAGCCCCGGGGGAGCTTTCCCTCCCCTTGGCCTCACCACCCAAAACAAAGGGAAACATCGGCATTTTAAAAAATTCGTTTTGGAAACATTTTCCTTTCAAAACCAGAAAACGAGCAAAGGAAAATTGTTGATTAAAAAAGTGAAAATGTTCATGAAAAACGTCCCTGTAGAACAAAGAGGCTGGTGATGGGAACACCTTTGCCAGCTGCACCCAACGAAAGCCGCGAGGTGGGTGTTTTAAAAATACAATTTGCCAAGGGGAAGTAATACTTTCCAAAGCTGTGTCTGGGCGGGTGGAGGGGCACATCACATGATCTGCCAGTATTAGCAACCCAAGCGGGAAATCTGTACAGAACACTTTGCAAAAGCTGCCTCTCTTCATCCTATGTTATTAGCATGAGCACGTCTAACCCACTCTTCCTCAGCGTGGTGCTCTGTGAGCATTTGCCCAGTCAGCGCACAGCCCATTCGCTGATATATCAGCCACTTTAAGCAAGCATGTGGCCTGGGCTGCATCCTTAACATCAGTGTTATAAATGCTAACTAGCTGAATTCAAGCATGGCTCTGAAACACCTGGATACAGTGAGGCCAGCTCGCTGACTGCCCCCAGGCGTAAGGGCTGGTGCAAGGGGAGAATGGGGCTGAGGGATGGGATCTGCCAGTGAATGCTGATCCAAATTACCTAAGGTCATTCATAGATTTAAAGGCCAGAACAGCTCCCTGTGATGGTCTAGTCCAGGGGTCTCAAACACGCGGCCCGCAGGCCGTTACTGCATTACTCCTCACGGCCCCCCCCCGCCCTCCCCCAACGTTTACTTAGAGCGGCTGCCTGCCTGCCCTGCCCCTGCGCCGGGAATCGGCTGGAACCTGGGGGAGGAGGGGCGCAGGGGTGTGTGTGGCTGTTGCTTCAGGCACTGCCCCCAGCAGTTCCCATTGGCCGGGAATGGGGAACTGTGGCCAATGGGAGCTGCTGGGGGCGGTGCCTGAAGCAAC
>QXTE01000385.1:75012-135233 GCA_003942145.1 Platysternon megacephalum | reverse complement strand
GCGAGCTCCTCCCGCCCCCCCCCTCCCCCAACGTTTACCTGGCCGACCAGCACCGGGGGCAGGGCAGGCTCCCTGCTTGCCTGCCTGCCCTGCCGCCGCGTCGCACCAGGAAGCAGCTGGAACCTGAGGGAGGAGAGGCGCAGGAGGGTGTGTGGCTGTTGCTTCAGGCACTGCCCCCAGCAGCTCCCATTGGCCACAGTTCCCCATTCCCGGCCAATGGGAACTGCTGGGGGCGGTGCCTGAAGCAACAGCTGACCCCCTGCCCTGAACCTCCGCCACACCCCACACCCCGACCCCCTGCTCTGAGCCCCCTGCTGCACCCTGCACCCTGACCCCCTGCCCTGAACCCCCACCGCACTCCTCCTGCACCCCAACCCCCTGCCCTGAGCCCCCTGCCGCACCCTGCACCCTGACCCCCTCCTGCACCCCTCACCCCAACTCCCTGCCCTGAGCCCCCGCCACACCCCACACCCCTCCTGTGCCCCCTGGGGGCAGGAAGGGGGGCAGAGTTGGGGTGGGGATTTCGGGGAAGGGGCTGGAATGGGGGCAGGGAAGGGGTGGGAAGAGGCGGGGCAGGGGCGGGGCCTCATGGAAGAGGTGGAGTGGGGGCGGGGCCGAGGGCGGCGGGGGGGAGGTGTCAGTAAATGCGGCCCTCGGCCCAATGTACTAGTCCTCATGTGGCCCTCGAGGTCATTTGAGTTTGAGACCCCTGGTCTAGTCTGACCCCCTGCATAGCACGGGCTGGAGAGCCTCTCCCAGGGCTCTGGAAATCCAAGGAAGCAGAAGGAGGTGGAGGGGGTAGGAGGAGCTGTGAGACAGGGCGTCCCTGGCCCTGGGGTTCTACCACACCCTGCTCCAGGGAAGGCTCCGTTAAAAGGCGTTGCAGGGCCTTAGGAGGTCAGGTCCTGGCGGGGCCCAGTGAGATGGTGCGCCTCCCCTCTCTGCTCCCTCTGGCCGCAGAAGCTCGAGGGATAACCAGAGCGAGGCTCCGGCTGTATTTGCTGAGGCTGGGGGATGATGAGAAAGGGGCCGGGTGGGCAGAGGCCCAGGATTCCAGTGAGTGCTTGGCTGCTGTGGGCAGGGTCCCTGGGCTGGAGCCCGGAGCAGTGGCAGGCCCGGGTCACAGTTGCCATGGTAACAAGGCAGCTTGGTGAGGCACTGGTAGTGCTACCAAGCTTTGAGCCTCGCGCAGCACCACGTCCGGCGCCACGGCTCGCTGCTGGAATCAGCTCACCCCAGGGCCGTGACGCTGTGAATATTGCTCAGCTACAGCAGAGGGAAAAGGCAAGCTGTATCGAGTGGCTGTGGGAATTATGGGTTAGGCTGCGCCTCACATGTCTGGGCTGAAGTGACCAGCCACCCCGGGTGCCAGGCGCTGCCATGCTGAACCCTGGCTGGGCTGTGCTGGGAGCATGGCTGGGTGCACAGCATCACACCGTGGCAGAAATGCAGTGACAGCCCAAGGCTACTTAGCTTTGCTAGCGTTGCCCTACAATCAGTATGTGCTGTTCCTTCCCCCCCACTGCATACCCACCGTGCACATGAGCTGCCTGAGCACTGATTGTCCGCTGCCTTGCAGCATGTGTCATTCACAGGTGTGCAAAGTCAGACCCGGGGTATCTAAAGCACAGCTGGCCTGACCCAGGACTGGTCACGTGAGCGCAACACATGGTAATAGCGACCAGAGAGTCATTACATTCAACATCCTGGGGAGCAGGAAGGTACCAAAAACCAGCAGGGTGACACCAGTGTGGAAATGGAGTGTGCAGGTTGGGGGTGGGGGGGAGCTTGTAAAAATGTTGGCAATAGCTAAAAAAAAAAGCCTAAATAAAGGAATTAAACTGCTTAGCTTGAAAACAATGGGCAATGGCAGTAGCCATCTTTACTAGGGGCAGCGTCACTTGCACGCGGTATGCTCAGGAGCTTGGCAGGCTGGCGTGGAGCAAGCCCTCTTCCGCCCACTGCCCTGAGTGCAGAGGAAGGGGTGTTGGGCTTGGAGCATGGGCAGGCAAATTTCAGCTTGTCCATGAAGTGCTGCGTGGCCTGGATTACAGAGCAACATCTCATGTCCCTCACTGAGATACGGGCAAGTACAGTATCAACCCAGCCCTGTTTTATAAACACTAGACCAGAGCAGTTGGGTAGCATCTCTGCAGGCAGAGCTGGGCCCATAACCCTGCCCGCTAATGAAGAGAGCTAATACCCGCAGCTATTCAGTCACAGAAAGGGCCACCTCTACATACATGTGTATGTAATCTGTAGACACTGTTCTAACCACTAGACACTAGTCCCCCCCAAGGGCCAGGAATGGAAGCCAGGCGTCCTACAGCTTTACAGCAAAGAGTTGTGCAAATCAGTGGCTCTCTCTCCCTCCACTGGTCACACTACAGTGTGGGTAACGGCCCTTTTGTTCACACGGGAGTGTGGTACTGAGTGGCCAGGGTTCAAGGCCTGCCAATGAGCCCGTCCTTATAGCTGAACCTATTGGCAGTTCTGGTTTTGCAGTTTTCGTTTTAAAAAACTTGGACGCTTTAATTGCCCCAGTGAGAAAGCATCCCTTAAAGCAGCTTAACCATGGTACTAATTTGTGACTGATGGGCAGCATCAAGCCCATTGCAAGTTATGGGATGCGGCAGCCATTTCAAGTGGAGGGAAATAGGGAATAGAATAGCAAAGATGGGGGGGGGAACCAGTCTTTAATAACTGTTTTTCATTCATTCTAACTCGTAAACTAACTAAGGGTACGTCTACACTACCCGCCCGGATCGGCGGGTAGAAATCGATATAGTGGGGATCGATGTATCGCGTCTCGTCTGGACGCGATACATCGATCCCCGAACGCGCTCCCATCGACTCCGGAACTCCAGCAGGGCGAGCGGAGTTAGCGGAGTCGACAGGGGAGCCGCGGCCGTCGATCCCGCGCTGCGAGGACGCGAGGTAAGCGTGGGTAATTCGAAATAGGATACTTCGACTTCAGCTACGCTATTCTCGTAGCTGAAGTCGCGTATCTTATTTCGATCCCCGCCCCTAGTGTGGACCAGGCCTTACAGATTTACTTAAAAATGGCCAGAAATCAAACAGGTTGTGTGCTGGCCGTGTGCAGGCACATTGTATTCTGCTTACACAACAGAGAGGACAAAGCTCTGCTTGGAGTGAAGAACTGGCCCCAACATTACTCCCCTATATATATATATATATATATATATATAAAGGCACCTGTGTAACAAATGAGCTGGAACAGGATGTGGATTGTGGGTGGCAAAATTTGCAGATGAGGCATCATTGTTTTGGTTAGTCACTACAGGCAGTCTCATAATGCCATTGCGTAAATCAACAGGATTCCTGCCCAGGGATACTGTGTGCAGCTCTGATCACACCTTATGGGAACATTCGAACGGCCGTACTGGGTCAGATCAAAGGTCCATCTAGCCCAGTGTCCTGTCTACCGACAGTGGCCAATGCCAGGTGCCCCAGAGGGAGTGAACAGAACAGGTAATCAGCAAGTGATCCATCCCTTGCCCCCATTCCCAGCTTCTGGTAAACAGAGGCTAGGGACACCGTCCCCAGGGGTGAGCTGGAGCCGGTTTGCACCGGTTCGTGGGAACCGGTTGTTAAATTTAGAAGCCCTTTTAGAACCGGTTGCCCTGCACGGGACAACTGGTTCTAAAAGGGCTTCGAAATTTAACAACCGGTAAGTTGAAGTGACCCAGGAGCGTCTAGGGGGGGAGCAGGGGGAGCGGCTGCTCCCCCTGAGCACATTATCCAAAAGTGGCGCCTTAGGTGCCGACCCCGTGGGTGCTCCAGCTCCCCACCCCGGCCCCAGCTCACCTCCCCTCCGCCTCCTCCCCTGAACGCTCCGCCCCGCTTTTCCCCCTCCCCCTGCTTCCCGCAAATCAGCTGTTTGCGCGGGAAGCCTGGGAGGGCAGAGAAGCGGTGTGGCGGCTTTGCGCTCAGGCCCAGGGAGGCGGAGATGGAGCGGAGGTGAACTGGGGTGGGGGGGCCACCCACGCTGCAGCAGGTAACCCGGGGTTGGGGGGGGCGCAGGGGAACCGCTCCCCGCCCCAGCTCACCTCCGCTCCGCCTCCTTGGGCCTGAGCACGAAGCCGCCGCTTGCTTCTCAGCCCTCTCAGGCGTCCTGCACAAACAGCTGATTCGCGGGAAGCGGGGGGGCTGCGAGCTTGGCCTGACCTGGTGCTCCAGGCGCTACGTGGCAGCGGCGTGGCCCGGCTCCAGCCAAGCGGTGCTGCTGTAGCACCGCCAGCCACCTCCAGGCAGCACGGTAAGGGGGCAGGGAGCGGGGGGGGGGGTTGGATAGAGGGCAGGGGAGTTCGGGGGGGTGGTCGAGGGTGGGGGGGTCAGAGGGCAGGGAACAGGGGGGTTGAATGGGGGCAAGGGTCCCGGAGGAGCAGTCAGGAAGGAGGGGGGGTTGGATGTGGCAGTGGGAGGTAGTCAGGGGCAGGGGTTCCAGGGGCAGTCAGGGGACAGGGAGAAGGGGTGGTTGGATGGGCAGGGGTCCAGGGGGGCCATCAGGAATGAGAGGAGGGGTTGGATGGAGCAGCGGGGGGCAGTCAGGGGACAGGGAAGGGGGGTGGATGGGGCAGGGGTCCCGGGGGGGTATCAAGGAAGACGGGGGGTTGGATGGGGCAGGAGTCCCGGGGGGGGCATGACCCCCTCGTGGGGTGAGGAGGGAACCGGTTGTTAAGATTTTGGCAGCTCATCACTGACCATCCCTACCCATCCTAGCTAATAGCCATTGATGGACCTATCCTCCATGAATGTATCTAGTTCTTTTTTGAACCCTGTTATAGTTTTGGCCTTCACAACATCCTCTGGCAGAGAGTTCCACAGGTTGACTGTGCATTGTGTGAAGAAATACTTCCTTTTGTTTGTTTTAAACCTGCTGCCTATTCATTTAATTTGGTGCCCCCAGTTCTTGTGTTATGAGGAGAAGTAAATTACACTTCCTTATTTACTTTCTCCACACCAGTCATGATTTTATAGCCCTCTATTATATCATAGAATCATAGAATCATAGAATCTCAGGGTTGGAAGGGACCTCAGGAGGTCATCTAGTCCAACCCCCTGCTCAAAGCAGGACCAAACCCAACTAAATCAGCCCAGCCAGGGCTTTGTCAAGCCTGACCTTAAAAACCTCTAAGGAAGGAGATTCCACTACCTCCCTAGGTAACCCATTCCAGTTCTTCACCACCCTACTAGTGAAAAAGTTTTTCCTAATGTCCAACCTAAACCTCCCCCTCTGCAACTTGAGACCATTACTCCTTGTTCTGTCATCTTCTATCACTGAGAACAGTCTAGATCCATCCTCTTTGGAACCCCCTTTCAGGTAGTTGAAAGCAGCTATCAAATCGCCCCTCATTCTTCTCTTCTGCAGACTAAACAATCCCAGTTCCCTCAGCCTCTCCTCGTAAGTCATGTGCTCCAGCCCCCTAATCATTTTTGTTGCCCTCCGCTGGACTCTCTCCAATTTATCCACATCCTTCTTGTAGTGTGGGGCCCAAAACTGGACACAGTACTCCAAATGAGGCCTCACCAGTGCTGAGTAGAGGGGAATGATCACATCCCTCGATCTGCTGGAAATGCCCCTACTTATACAACCCAAAATGCCATTAGCCTTCTTGGCAACAAGGGCACACTGTTGACTCATATTCAGCTTTTCGTCCACCGTAACCCCTAGGTCCTTTTCTGCAGAACTGCTGCCCAGCCATTCGGTCCCTAGTCTATAGCAGTGCATGGGATTCTTTCGTCCTAAATGCAGGACTCTGCACTTGTCCTTGTTGAACCTCATCATATTTCTTTTGGCCCAATCCTCTAATTTGTCTAGGTCCCTCTGTATCCTATCCCTACCCTCCAGCGTATCAACCACTCCTCCCAGTTTAGTGTCATCTGCAAACTTGCTAAGGGTGCAGTCCACACCATCTTCCAGATCGTTAATGAAGATATTGAATAAAACCGGCCCCAGCACCGACCCTTGGGGCACTCCACTTGATACCGGCTGCCAACTAGACAAGGAACCATTGATCACTACCCGTTGAGCCCGACCATCTAGCCAGTTTTCTATCCACCTTACCGTCCATTCATCCAGCCCATACTTCTTTAACTTGCTGGCAAGAATACTGTGGGAGACTGTATCAAAAGCTTTGCTAAAGTCCAGAAATAGCACATCCACTGCTTTCCCCTCATCCACAGAGCCGGTTATCTTATCATAGAAGGCAATTAGGTTAGTCAGGCATGACTTGCCCTTGGTGAATCCATGCTGACTGTTCCTGATCACTTTCCCCTCCTTTAAGTGGTTCAGGATTGATTCCTTGAGGACCTGTTCCATGATTTTTCCAGGGACTGAGGTGAGACTAACTGGCCTGTAGTTCCCTGGATCTTCCTTCTTCCCTTTCTTAAAGATGGGCACTACATTAGCTTTTTTCCAGTCGTCCGGGACCTCCCCCGATCGCCATGATTTTTCAAAGATAATGGCCAATGGCTCCGCAATCTCATCGGCCAACTCCTTTAGCACCCTCGGATGCAGCGCATCCGGCCCCATGGACTTGTGCTCGTCCAGCTTTCCTAAATAGTCCCGAACTACTACTTTCTCCACAGAGAGCTGGTCACCTCCTCCCCATACCGTGCTGCAGAGTGCAGCTGTCTGGGAGCTGACCTTGTCTGTGAAGACAGAGGCAAAAAAAGCATTTAGTACACTAGCTTTCTCCACATCCTCTGTCACTAGGTTCCCTCCCTCATTCAGCAAGGGGCCCACACTTTCCTTGACTTTCTTCTTGTTGCTAACATACCTAAAGAAACCCTTCTTGTTACTCCTAACATCTCCGGCTAGCTGCAACTCCAAGTGTGATTTGGCCTTCCTAATTTCACACCTGCATGCCTGAGCAATACTTTTATACTCCTCCCTGGTTATTTGTTCAATCTTCCACTTCTTGTAAGCTGTTTTTTTGTGTTTAAGACGAGCAAGGATTTCACTGTTAAGCCAAGCTGGTCGCCTGCCATATTTACTTTTCTTCCTACACATGGGGATGGTTTGTTCCTGCAACCTCAATAAGGTTTCTTTAAAATACAGCCAGCTTTCCTCTACTCCTTTCCCCCTCATGTTATTCTCCCAGGGGACCTTGCCCATCAGTTCCCTGAGGGAGTCAAAGTCTGCTTTTCTAAAGTCCAGGGTCTCTGTTCTACTGCTCTCCTTTCTTCCTTGTATCAGGATCCTGAACTCGACCATCTCATGGTCACTGCCTCCCAGGTTCCCATCCACTATTGCTTCCTCTACTATTTCTTCCCTGTTTGTGAGCAGCAGGTCAAGAAAAGCTTTTCCCCTAGTTGGTTCCTCCAGCACTTGCACCAGGAAGTTGTCCCCTACACTTTCCAGAAACTTCCTGGATTGTCTGTGAGCTGCTGTATTGCTCTCCCAGCAGATATCAGGGTGATTAAAGTCACCCATGAGAACCAGGGCCTGTGATCTAGCAATTTCTGTTAGTTGCTGGAAGAAAGCCTCGTCCACCTCATCCCCCTGGTCTGGGGGTCTGTAGCAGACTCCCACCACGACATTACCCTTGTTGTTCATACTTCTAAATTTAATCCAGAGACACTCAGGTTTTTCTGCAGTTTCGTACTGGAGCTCTGAGCAGTCATACTGCTCTCTTACATACAAAGCAACTCCCCCACCTTTTCTGCCCTGCCTGTCTTTCCTGAACAGTTTATATCCATCCATGACAGTACTCCAATCATGTGAGTTATCCCACCAAGTCTCTGTTATTCCAATTACATCATAATTCCCTGACTGTGCCAGGACTTCTAGTTCTCCCTGCTTGTTCCCCAGGCTTCTTGCATTTGTGTATAGGCACTTGAGATAACTCGCTGATTGTCCCGCTTTCTCGGTCTGAGACAGGAGTCCTCCCCTCTTGCGGTCTCCTGCTTGTGCTTCCTCCCAGTATCCCACTTTCCCACTTACCTCAGGGCTTTGGTCTCCTTCCCCCGGTGAACCTAGTTTAAAGCCCTCCTCACTAGGTTAGCCAGCCTGCTTGCAAAGATGCTCTTCCCTCTCTTCGTGAGGTGGAGCCCGTCTCTACCAAGCAATCCTTCTTCTTGGAAGACCATCCCATTGTCGAAGAATCCAAACCCTTCTCTCCGACACCATCTGCGTAGCCATTCGTTGACTTCCACGATTCGACGGTCTCTACGCTGGCCTTTTCCTGCCACAGGGAGAATAGACGAGAACACCACTTGCGCCTCAAACTCCTTTATCCTTCTTCCCAGAGCCACGTAGTCTGCAGTGATACGCTCAAGGTCGTTCTTGGCAGTATCATTGGTGCCCACGTGGAGAAGCAGGAAGGGGTAGCGATCCGAGGGCTTGATGAGTCTCGGCAGTCTCTCCGTCACATCTTGAATCCTAGCCCCTGGCAAGCAGCACACCTCTCGGTTTTCCCGGTCAGGGCGGCAGATAGATGACTCAGTCCCCCTGAGGAGAGAGTCCCCGACCACCACCACCCTCCTCCTCCTCCTGGGAGTGGTGGTCGTGGAACCCCCATCCCTAGGACGGCGCATCTCATGCCTTCCAATCAGTGGAGTCTCCTTCTGCTCTGTTCCCTCAGACGTATCTTCCACTCCACACTCTGCACTAGTACCTGCAGAGAGAACATGAAAACGGTTGCTCACCTGTATCTGTGTTTCTGGTACATGGATGTTTCTGGTACCCTTTCCTCTTCTGGAAGTCACATGCCGCCAGTTATCCTCGCTGGCCTTCTGTCCCCGCTGCGTAGCCTGCTCTGAATCTTCAGAACATAGTGCCCGCTGAAGCTGATCCTGATGTCTATCCAGGAAATCCTCATTTTCTTTTATGGAATGCAGGGTTGATATCCGTTTCTCCAGACCTTGAATCTTCTCTTCCAAGATGGAGATCAGCTTGCACTTTGTACAGGTATAGTCACTTCTATCCTGTGGAAGGAAGACGAACATGGCGCATCCTGTGCAGGTCACAACAGCTGTTTGCTCAGCATCCATGGTCTCTTCCTTCTAGGGGCTCTCTCCAGGCGAACTCCCAGGCAAACTCCTTCTGTTTGCCTCTCTGCTGTTCGCTGCTCAGCTGGTTCGCAGCTGACTGTCTTTTTATAACAGTCAGGCCCAGCTGGAACAAAGCACTCCCAAAGCAAACTGATCAAACAAGCAATCAAACAATCCTTACGAAACTCCCTGTTAGCAGCCCCTGTTCGCAAAGCTCCCTGGTCGCTTGTGCGCGGCTTTATAAAGCCCTGGCCTGAGTGAATGCCCCGCCCACTGATTAAGGCCCACTGAGTGAATGCCCCGCCCACTGATTATCCCCCCTTAGTCGTCTCTTTTCCAAGCTGAAAAATCCCAGTCTTATTAATCTCTCCTAAAATGCAGCTGTTCCATACCCCTAATAATTTTTGTTGCCCTTTTCTGTATCTTTTCCAATACCAATATATCTTTTTTGAGATGGGGCAACACGCAGTATTCAAGATGTGGGCGTACCATGGATTTATATAGAGGCAATATGATATTTTCTGTCTTATTATCTATCCCTTTCTTAATGATTCCCAACATTCTGTTCACTTTTTTGACTGCCGCTGCGCATTGAGTGGATGTTTTCAGAAAACTAGGTATCCAAACTAATTAGTAGCCTGTCAGTACAGGCATAGGTGCCGACTCTGTGGGTGCTCCGGGGCTGGAGCACCCATGGGGAAAAATTGGTGGGTGCTCTGCACCCACCGGCAGCCAAGCTCCGCACCCCGCCCCAGCTCACCTCCGCCTCCTCCCCTGAGCGTGCCGTCCCTGCTTCTCCTCCCAGCGCTTGCCGCTGCGAAACAAGCTGTGGGAGGGAAGGGGGAGGAACAGGAACGCGGCACGCTCAGGGAAGGAGGCGGGGAAGAGGTGGGGCCGGGGCGGGGATTTGGGGAAGGAGTCCAATAGGGGCAGGGAAGGGGCAGAGTTGGGGCGGGGACTTTGGGGAAGGGGTTGGAATGGGGGCAGGGCCAGTAGTGCAGCTAGGGGGGGAGCAGGGGGTGTGGCCGCTCCCACTGAGCAGAAAAGTGGCGCCTTTTTAATCTTTACTCACCCGGCGGCGCTCTGGGTCTTTGGCGGCACTTCAGCGGCGGGTCCTTCAGCCGCTCCAGGTCAGTCGGGGGTTTTCTTTTTCTTTTTTCTTCGCAGCAGGTGTTGCCTGTTTTTATTTGTTCGCTCCCCCTGCTGCTAAAACCTGGTTTCGCCACTGGGCGGGGCAGGAGCGGAGTCGGGGTGGGGGCGGGGGGCACGAGGAAAAGTTGGCGCCTATGAGTACAGAAGTGGTAGATTGGGAGCATCTGGTCACCATTGTTGTAGAAAGCCATATTAAAACACATACTGTTTGTTTGCACCTACTTTACCCAAGCAGCGCTCTGAATCAGTGACCCGTCCTCTTAATTATTACCACTCCCCCAATTTCTTTATCAGTGATTTTGTTTTCTTCCAGGTCATTGATAAAAACATTAAATAGCGTAGGGCCAATACCTATTCCTTGCAGAACACCCCCACCCAATGACCATTCCCTATTTACAGTTACATTTTGGGACCTATCAGTTAGCCAGTTTTTAATCCATTTAATGTGTGCCATGTTAATATTATATCATTCTAGTTTTTTAATCAAACTATCATGCAGCACCAAGTCTAAGTATATTACATCAACACTATTACCTTTATCAACCAAACTTGTAATCTCATCAAAAAAAGATATCGAGTTAGTTTGACAGGATGTATTTGTCATAAACCCATGTTGATTTGCATTAATTACATTACCCTGAAGTTCTGAAGTTCTGTATCTGAAGTTCTTTATTAATTGATATCAGCCATTCTATTATCTTGCCCAGGATTGAAGTCAGGCTGATAGGCCTATAATTACCCAGGTCATCCTGTTTACCTTTTTAAAAATTGGGACACCATTAGCTGTCTTCCAGTCTTCTGGAACTTCTCTGGTGCTCCAAGACTTATTGAAAATCAGTATTGACAGCCAGCTCTTTTAAAACTCTTGGATGTAAGGTATCTGGACCTGCTGACTTAAAAATGTCTGATTTTAGTAGCATCTGTTTAACATGCTCCAGAGCAGTGGTTCTTAACCTATTTACCATTATGGGCCACATATGCAGCTCTCTGTGTGTTATGTGGGCCTGTAGCGGGGTAGTCACCCGTTCCTGCCCTGAAGGGCTTGAAATCAGCCCTGGGACAGGGCTGAGGCTGCGTGAGGGCTGCTGCTAGGGAGAGCAGCAAGCCTCGGCTGATTGAGGAAACAGCCACAGCTGAGGCCACACCCCAATCACACCTTAGCTGGCCTTCTAAAGGCCAGGGAAGCCAGGCGCTGGGAGGACTCTCTGTCTAGCTCTTGAGGGAGAAGGGCCTGGCTGCCTGGGAGCTGACAAAGGTATCTAGAGTGGAGCAGGGCTGGGGAAAGGCTAGAGGAGCTGGGGAGCTCCAGCCTGGAGAACCCCCAGGCTGCAGGCCTTGATAAAGGCCAGAACAGGTACTGGGGCTACAGAGGGGTAGCCTGGGGTAGGCAAAGACAGCAGGGCCAAACCCCCCTTTTGCCAGTGATGAATGGCGTGTACACTGCAGTCCGCCCCAGTGAGCGGGGGCTAGATGGTGACTGGCAGTAGCCATATACTGAGGTGAGGTGGCAATAGGGGGCTGGGGGTTCACCGGGGAGGGGAGAACCAGATCTGTGGGGGTACTGCCAGGGGGCAGCACCCAACATAAAGGGGCACCGGGGTCCGGGAGGGACATGGGGACCAGCGGCAAGCAGGACATCAGCCAGCAGAGGTTACTCCGGAGCTGGAAAAGCTAATTCCCTGGACAACCAGCAGGAGGCGCCGTAGAGGTGAGTCGTCGCTCCGTTACAGGGCCATATCCACCAAATATATATACTACCTGTATGGCCCTGAGGTTGTCACATGGGCCGCAGCTGTGTGCTGATTGGGCCGCAAGCGGCTCACACGCCGCGGATTGAGAACCACTGCGTCAGAGATACTAGTGGAATGGAAAGAGGGTCGCATCACCATATGGCGATTCTGTGTTCTCTTGTCTCTAAATGTAGGTGACATACGAGGCAATGGAGACTCGGGCCTGGAGTCTTTGCTGCTGAACAGTCTTTAGGCAGGAAAGGCCCGCAGGATGATGGGATGACACCAAAACGAGCTCACAGTGGTTCTGGGATGTTTGGGAGCAGCGGATCAGATTCTTCTCCGGCTTATGGGGTTTTACGTCACTAGAACTCTGACACCATTGCATTTACTCCTGGTTTATGCTGCGATGAGGGAGAAGAGACTCGCCCAGGGAGTCACCAATGGCTATCTGGAAAGTGACATAAAAATGCCCTTATTTTAGCCAAGTTTCACAGCTTTCATCTTTTCAAGCACCAAAACCAGGCCTGGGATAAGCTCCTTTCCCTGCAAACTGGCTTGTGGGTCTACAGTTATTACGATCATTCTCTGCTTTTCGGAGCTCTGCCTCTAGCATGCCCTAGATTCCTTGGCACCTTAGCCCTCTTAGCTGGGACCCTGCTGCAGCCCTTCATGCGATCTGTGTCACCTGATGCAGAGGGTGAGTCTGCGGTCAAATGCTGGGTTTGCAGCCTTGAGAGTGTGTCTTGAAGATGCCAAGCTCCAGGGATCCTGGTTAATATCCCTCCTAATTTCAATTGTCGGTGAGCCTCTTGCTGTAATCGAGTGAATGTCACTATGGGTGTTAATTGGTGCCTGTGCAATGGTTGAAGTTCATGTGAGTGCAACGCATGGCTTACAGCCTGCCTGCGTGCCCTTGGTCTCTCTCAGGGCTTGGCTACACTGGCAGATGTACAGCGCTGTGAGTTAAACCTGCCTTCGTACAGCTGAATAGGGAAAGCGCTGCAGTCTGTCCACACTGACAGCTGACAGCGCACTGGCGTGGCCACATTTGCGGCACTTGCAGCGGCATTGGGAGCGGTGCATTATGGACAGCTATCCCACAGCGCACCTCTTCCCATTCTGGCGCCGTGGCTTGTGGGAAGGGGGCGGAGGGTGCGGGGCATTCTGAGTCCTGTCCCAACGCCCCGTGATGCATCGCTTCACATCCCAGCAATCCCTGTGTTTCCGTCCACATTTGGCGCCATTTGGCGCCATCTTTCAACGGTTTCTGTGCAGCACGATCTGTGTGTTCTGTTTCAGTCTGCGGGAAATGGAACCCGAACTGCTGAGGAGTATGATGACGAGTCTCGCCAGCGCGTCACGTTTAGCAGTCGAGCTATTCCTTAGGATCCAAAGTGACAGTGATGAGTCCGACGGCGAGTCACGTAACGCGTACGACACGAAATTGCTTGTGGCATTCACGGACATGCTCAGCACTGTGGAATGCCGCTTCTGGGCTCGGGAAACAAGCACTGAGTGGTGGGATCACATCGTCATGCAAGTCTGGGATGACGAGCAGTGGCTGCAGAACTTTCGGATGAGAAAAGCCACTTTCATGGGACTGTGTGAGGAGCTCGCCCCCACCCTGTGGCGCAAGGACATGAGATTGAGAGCTGCCCTGCCAGTGGCGAAGCGGGTGGCTATTGCAATCTGGAAGCTGGCAACTCCAGACAGCTACCGATCGGTCGCGAACCAGTTTGGAGTGGGAAAGTCGACCGTTGGAATCGTGTTGATGCAAGTTTGCAGGGCCATTAATCGCATCCTGCTCAGAAGAACCGTGACTCCGGGTAACGTGCAGGACATTGTGGATGGCTTTGCACAAATGGGTTTCCCTAACTGTGGAGGGGCGATAGATGGGACGCATATTCCTATTCTGGCACCACCCCACCTAGCATCCGAGTACGTTAATCGGAAGGGGTATTTCTCTATGGTTCTCCAGGCGCTTGTGGATCACCGTGGGCGTTTCATTGACATTAACACAGGCTGGCCCGGAAAGGTGCATGATGCACGCATCTTTCGGAACACTGGCCTGTTCAGGAAGCTGCAGGCCGGGACTTTTTTCCCAGAGCGGAAGATCACAGTAGGGGAAGTCGAAATGCCCATTGTGATCCTTGGAGACCCCGCTTACCCGTTAATGCCGTGGCTCATGAAACCCTACACAGGGTGCCTTGACAGTAGCAAGGAACGGTTCAACTACAGGCTGAGCCGGTGCCGAATGACTGTGGAGTGTGCTTTTGGCCGTTTAAAGGGCCGCCGGCGATCTCTGTATGGGAAGCTGGACTTGGCCGAAAACAGCATCCCCGCGGTTATATCCGCGTGCTGTACCCTCCATAATATTTGTGAAGGGAAGGGTGAAAGATTCAGTCAGGCATGGACCTCCAATGTTCAACACCTGGAGGCTGAATTTGCACAGCCGGAGAGCAGGGCTATTAGATGGGCCCGGCACGGGGCTGCAAGGATTAGGGATGCCTTGAGGGAGCAATTTGAGGCTGAAAACCAGCAGTAATGTTTGGTGCCCTGTGGTTACAATGTTAGTAGGAATCTGTGTTTGCTACGCTGATTTGCAGTGCCTGTTTCCTGGGCTAAGGTTTCTTTTACTTGATGCAATAATAAAGAATGTTTTCAAAACCAAAATATCCATTTATTGAAAAGAATATTCATTTATTGAAAGAAACACAACTGTTTGGGAATCAGAAAGGGCAAGGGGGTGGGGTGGGGAACGACAGAATCACAGATTTGCGTATGTCCTGTCTGGAGTGCTGTGCAATGAGTACTGCACTTCAGGATGGCTATACTGCATGGTGATGGGGGTTGAGTGCAGAGGATAAGGGTCGTAGTTCTCAGGGCTGGTTGGTGAAGATACAGGTGTTGGAGGCAGCTGGTGGCGGTAAGAACCCTGATGTTGGGGAAAGTGGGTTGGAGGTGACATGGGGGCAGAAGGGAAAGAGTTTTGGGACAAGGGCTGCAGAGGGGGGCGGGGGCGGTAGTGCTCCGCCTGCATGGCTACGAGCGCCTGGATAGAGTCTGCTTGGCGCTCCATGATGCTTATCAGCCGATCCGTGCTTTGCTGCCGGTGCGCTGCGTTTTCCTTGCGGGTCCTGCTTTCTCTCTCCCTCCACTCCTGCGCTTTTTGATTCTCTGTAAGAGATTGATGCATCACTTCGTGCAGCATGTCTTCTTTGCTTTTCCGCGGTCTCTTCCGGAGTCTTTGCAGTCTCTGAGCCGGTGAAAACACGGACGGCTGAGATCTCAAGGTTGCATCTGTAAAAGCAAAATGCAACACTTAACAGAGGCAGCATTGTTTATACCAGACAGAGTAATGATTCCCCCACACTTGAGGAGGGCACACACAGTGTACACAATAGCATAATTTTCCCGTCCCAAAGAGAGCGGACATAACCCTTGGGCGCCCCAAAATGGTGAGTAAGGGGGACTANCCCCCCCCAAAAAAGCCGCTTACCGGGAACCCGCTCTTCAGTTTGTCCTCCACCAAGTACCGGCTGCTGCGACTGGCTACCTTCCTCTTGGCTCGAGAAGAGCTCCTGGCTGCATGCCTCCAGGGATTCTGGGGTGTCTCCCCCCGCCACAGCACCCTCACTCCCGCTTTCCTCCTCCTCCATCTCCTCCTCCCCACACTCTGAAGTGTCCATGGTGGTGCTCGGCATGGAGGTGGGGTCACCCCCAAGTATCACGTCCAGCTCTTTGTAGAATCGGCAGGTCATGGGGGGAGCACCCGAGCGGCTGTTTGCCTCGCGGGCTTTGCGGTAGGCATTCCGCAGCTCCTTCACTTTAATCCTGCACTACAGTGCGTCCCGGTCATGGCCCCTTTCCATCATGGCCCTTGATATCTGCCCGAAGGTATCGTAATTCCTACGGCTGGAGCGCATCTGGGACTGGACAGCTTCCTCCCCCCAAACACTGATGAGGTCCAGCAACTCGCCATTGCTCCATGCTGGGGCTCGCCTGGCGCGTGGAGGCATGGTCACCTGGAAAGATTCGCTGATAGCACTCCACACCTGGCTGAGCAAACAGGAAGGGGATTTTTCAAATTCCCGGGGAATATAAAGGGTGGGTCTGAGGGTTGGTCACCTGAGGCCAGGGCAGTAGAGTTCGAACTGATGACCAGAGTGGCTAGAACAGGCATTGTGGGATACTGCCGAATACTTCTGGAGGCCAATCAGAGCGCATTGGGTGGCCACACTGGCGCCGTAGCGCAGCAGCGGCAGCGCAATACTCTTTATTCCTCTGGGGGAGGTGGAGTACAAGCAGCGCTGTATCCGCGGAGATACAGCGCTGTACGTGCCTTGCCAGTGTGGACGGGGAGTGAGTTACAGCGCTGTGCACGGCTTTATTGCGCTGTAACTCGCAAGTGTAGCCAAGCCCTTTGTCTCAGTTCCCCAACGGTACAATAGGGATCACAGCCCTGCCTACCTCACAGGGGTGTGTGACGAGAAAAACATGGATGAGGTTCTCAGCTCCCATGGTAATGGGGGGCCAGCCAAACGGACAGATGTGTATGGGGCAAACAGGGAGGTAATTCAATACAGAGATTCGAAGGTGACTTTTAGTGTTTGGATTAGGAGTTTCCTGCTACGCTAGCCATGAAGCATCTGCTCAGTTGTTGTGGTTCTGTGTGTCTCCTAAGAGGAATGCCTGTGCAGTGTGAGAGCAGCTGACCAGCAGAGAGCTCTCAGCCCCCTGTCAGGTTTGAGTCTGTTCAGTTTTACTCCTAGCGCACATAAGCACACCAGTCAGGAATGCACCCAAGCCAGAGCACACGGTGCGGATAACGGAGTGGGCACTTCTCCACATTTAAGTAGCTGGGAGAGAGTCCATCTTGGTTGAAGGGAAAGCAAATTGTTTAACCAACGCTGGCAAGTTGGACCCTTTTGTCTGACACAAACTATTTCCAGGTAACTGCAGAGTGATCCAGGACTGAGGGCAGCCGGCAGCCTTGCTTCCAAAGGGGAAGGATCAGTTTGGTATGTGATCTGCATTGTTCTTTCCAGGGCTGTGTTTGAGCTGGGCTTGCTAATGAGAACACATTTTAAGGAACTTTCATGCAACTTAGCTTTAGTCCTTTAAAACAAACTATTCAGCAAGTAAATGGCTAACCCTGAGCACTGCTTTGTTTTCACTCTGTGAGCAGTCTGGTAGCAGAAAAGACATTCAAACTGTAGTATTAATCCTATTAAAGAATTCAAACATTCCTGGGGGAGGTTGCACTTTGTCGATTGCTCTTTTCCCTCCTGGGAGTTGTTCGAGAAGCCATCATGAAATCAAAATTCCTTTGCAATAAGTTATAAATTCACTCAAAAGGCCAGGCTGTTCTTTCCTTCTTGTTGGGTCTCTACCAAGACTTTATAGGAAGGCTTTTGCTGATGATAGTGACAATCAATTTTTGTTGGGGGGAGGAAGGTGCTCTCTAAAATAAACTTAAAATGAGCCAAAGGCAGAGTATGGAGTTAATATGTGAGACGTCCCTTTCTCAATACGCTGAGGGAAATGTTTGCGGGCCAGGTTCTCAGTGTAAATCAGCACAGTTGCATTGTGGACGTACATTAGTTTCCAACAGCCGAGGATCTGGTCCAGTATATTTAGAGCTTGGAGATCGGCTACAGTAAAACACTAAAATGATGGCTGATCTCTGGGGTTTATTCGCAGTCTGTAGGTAGAATTCTGTTTGGAATTTCTTAGAGGTGGGCCAAATCCTGGAAAAACAGTAGTAATTTCATTCTTGTGAGTAGCCCCATTGTGTTTGCAGGATGGGGCCTGAAATGTGCATAATGTGCCTGAATTACTGTCTGCAGCGATTTATCCGGGCTGCCAGACAAGAAACATGGTTCCACCATCTAAATGGGAATATTACAAAAGTGAAACTAGACCACAAAAAACTTGCAGCAGTAAGAGGGAGATTGCATTCACCCCAAAGCCGGGAGGTGGGGTGAGGTCCAGCCCCAGGCAGGGGACCCTAACTGTAGTTATATGGCATATGAGATGAGGGCCAAGTGCTGGGCAGCAGAATATGGCAAATAGCACAATGTAATTCCAGGCAGAAAATGACACGGCCAAAAGTGACCGTCACATATTTAAGCAGGGAGGACATCAAATGTTACACCCAGAAATCTCAGCTGAGCCCAGAGCCCCACTGTGCTAGGTGCTGAACAAACACATAGCAAGAGACAGTACAGGACAGTATTACAAGCTAAATAGACAAAGCATGGGACGGGGAAACTGAGGCATAGAAGGGTGAAGTGACTAACCTAAGCAGCCCACTGGAGGAGCCCAGATTAGAACTCAGATTTCTGAAAGCCACTGGACCACACTGCCTGCAAGCGTAGGTAAGCGCCTTTATGTGCAGACATTACAATGCAGCCTTTAACTGTGAACTCACTGTCTTAACTTTCCGTCCTGAATAGCCCTATTGACTCCCACGCCTTTAACACTGAGCTAGCTTTAAAAAAACAAGGAATCAGGCATCTTCCCATGGTGCTTGTGAGCACAGCAGGAGCCCAGGGGTTCAGTTCAGAATCGGCGCTTGTGTTGAGATCTGCCTCGGCAGAAAGTTTTCTCCATTGTCTATTTCTTATTTCAGGATGGCCTGAATGGTTTCACGTTGCCACTACTGCCCTGGCTGCCAACATGGGCAGGGGCGTACACAGGAATACAAAGTTGGCCGCTTTTGGAGGGGCACTTTCAGTGCCCCCCATGGTCGGAGGAGCTGGTTCTCCCACCCTGCCCCACGGCCCCAGGGCCGGAGGAGCTCGCTTTCCCTGCCCCGCCCCTGAAGGAGTTCTGTGCCCCGGCTGATTGGGTGGGCGCATGCCCCTGCTTGCCACCCCGCGCACACCCCTGAACATGGAACCATGCAGAGCGCTTTGTTAAACAGGCTCTGGATTCATTTGTTGGGGGTTTCTGAATTTCTCACCCGAATCAGTGAAAACAGCGGGTGAGCGTGAAAACCAGGTGGGCAGCCTGAAAGCTACCGGTGACACCAGCTTCTGCAACGGGGCGTTGATCCGCCTGGGACTGCTGGCAAGGAGGAGCTGACTGACTTGGACCTACAAGGGGCCAAACATTTTGAGTTAGGCCCTGACAAATCATGTGATTTTTTTTTTTTTTTAAATAACAAGGGTTTTGTGGGTGGGGAGGGGTAGATTTGGCTTCTGGTGTTGGAGCACGGGAGGTGGGGGCATGTGTTCAGCTTTGCTCCACAACCAGGAGAGCTAGAAGCTTTCTTTCTTGGCAAGGAAAGTGTCTCTCGTGATCACCTGACTCCGGCAGCTGGGGCTTGAGAGAACACCAAATGCTGACCATATAGCCACATGGGGAGGGGGACAATGCTGCCAGGAGAAAGCAAGTGGTGGGCTCCCAAAGGGAGGAACTAGGGGCTGCGGGCCCTGCCAGGGACAGGCCAGAGGGAGCAGGTAGGGGGCTGATGCAGCAACAGGCCTGGCCTCCCCACCATTCGCTGCAGTGCAGATGACAGGTTGGCGGAGGCGCGACGCTGCAGCACCATCCCTGCTGGGTTTGCAGCAGCTGGGATATTAATCACTGGGGTAAAGGTCAGGCTGAGCTGCGAGTGTTTGCTCCATTTCCCCGGCCCTGCGGAAGTGCTGGCGGCTGGCTGGCTGTGCTCCTCGGCAGTCAGGTAGGAAAGCTTGGAGCTTTACTCCAGTTTATAGGATCGGACCATCCTTCTGAGCTCACCCTATGGCCCTCCTTGCTCTCCCCATCCCTGCCTGCCCAGGTTCCCCAGGGCAGAGACCCCGAGGGCAGGCACTGGCCCTGCGAGAGCAGCAATAACCTGATCTGCTCAAGGGCTCTGGGCTTGCAAACCAGATTGTCCCAGCTCAGCTCGGCAGCTGGCCGAGCTCCCTGCCCCTTTCGTGGGTCCCTGTGCCAGCAGGGCTGGGACCGGCTGTTCTCCGTGCAGTTTGGAGGGAACCCGTGGCACTTTGCACCTGGTGTTCTGGGGCTAGGCCTGGGGATCCCACGGTCTGTCTGGTCTAGGCCTGGGAATCCCACGGTCTGTCTGGTCTAGGCATCCCATGGTCCCTTTGCTGTCTAGACCAGGCCTGGGTGGGGTCTGGGTTACCAAATCTCGGTGCGGTCTGGGCCTGGACTGGGTCTGGGCACTCCTGGATCCCTCAGCTGTCTGGGCCCCTGTGTGAATGTTTTTTCTAACACAGAACAAGGAACTCTGTTAGAATAGTGAGCAGGACTCTTCCCCATGCTGCACTCCCCCTCCTGGCTCCCAGGCGCCCCGGCATCTTTCTATACCTCTCAACAACAGTGCACGTCCCCTCCCCGCCAGCCGGGGTGCTCAGGGATTCCCATACAGCGTGTGCTCATGGGGTCGGGGACCTGTGCTATTTGGGCTCAAGCCAGGTCCAGACACGGACTGGACTCTGTGTGCTTCAGGCCTGGCCCCAATACAGGTACTTCCACGGGCCTGTGCTGGATGGGCCTGTCCCAGGGTCTGCATGTTCCTGTGTCCCTGTGAAGCAGGCCCAGCGCTGGGCAAACAACAGAGGGAAGGCTGAGGGATGCCAGACAGAGACAATAAAGATACAATAATAACACAGTCCTGATTTACCTGGGCTAACGACTCTGGGATCTTCCCCAGGCAAAGACCCGGGGCAATTTCCTGCAGCTTAGCAGATTCTAAACTAAGATTTTTGGAAAAGAAGCTGAAAACAAATCAACCAATAAAAAGAAGCCCCCTTGCAATTGCTCTGGGAGTCTCAAATAGCTGGGGCAGGGCCACGGCGACATACTGCTGAAATTGGACTGAGGGCAGCAGCAACCAGAGACCTCTTTTAAGACGCCCACGCAGTGTGCAGAGATGNTGATGATAGTGACAATCAATTTTTGTTGGGGGGAGGAAGGTGCTCTCTAAAATAAACTTAAAATGAGCCAAAGGCAGAGTATGGAGTTAATATGTGAGACGTCCCTTTCTCAATACGCTGAGGGAAATGTTTGCGGGCCAGGTTCTCAGTGTAAATCAGCACAGTTGCATTGTGGACGTACATTAGTTTCCAACAGCCGAGGATCTGGTCCAGTATATTTAGAGCTTGGAGATCGGCTACAGTAAAACACTAAAATGATGGCTGATCTCTGGGGTTTATTCGCAGTCTGTAGGTAGAATTCTGTTTGGAATTTCTTAGAGGTGGGCCAAATCCTGGAAAAACAGTAGTAATTTCATTCTTGTGAGTAGCCCCATTGTGTTTGCAGGATGGGGCCTGAAATGTGCATAATGTGCCTGAATTACTGTCTGCAGCGATTTATCCGGGCTGCCAGACAAGAAACATGGTTCCACCATCTAAATGGGAATATTACAAAAGTGAAACTAGACCACAAAAAACTTGCAGCAGTAAGAGGGAGATTGCATTCACCCCAAAGCCGGGAGGTGGGGTGAGGTCCAGCCCCAGGCAGGGGACCCTAACTGTAGTTATATGGCATATGAGATGAGGGCCAAGTGCTGGGCAGCAGAATATGGCAAATAGCACAATGTAATTCCAGGCAGAAAATGACACGGCCAAAAGTGACCGTCACATATTTAAGCAGGGAGGACATCAAATGTTACACCCAGAAATCTCAGCTGAGCCCAGAGCCCCACTGTGCTAGGTGCTGAACAAACACATAGCAAGAGACAGTACAGGACAGTATTACAAGCTAAATAGACAAAGCATGGGACGGGGAAACTGAGGCATAGAAGGGTGAAGTGACTAACCTAAGCAGCCCACTGGAGGAGCCCAGATTAGAACTCAGATTTCTGAAAGCCACTGGACCACACTGCCTGCAAGCGTAGGTAAGCGCCTTTATGTGCAGACATTACAATGCAGCCTTTAACTGTGAACTCACTGTCTTAACTTTCCGTCCTGAATAGCCCTATTGACTCCCACGCCTTTAACACTGAGCTAGCTTTAAAAAAACAAGGAATCAGGCATCTTCCCATGGTGCTTGTGAGCACAGCAGGAGCCCAGGGGTTCAGTTCAGAATCGGCGCTTGTGTTGAGATCTGCCTCGGCAGAAAGTTTTCTCCATTGTCTATTTCTTATTTCAGGATGGCCTGAATGGTTTCACGTTGCCACTACTGCCCTGGCTGCCAACATGGGCAGGGGCGTACACAGGAATACAAAGTTGGCCGCTTTTGGAGGGGCACTTTCAGTGCCCCCCATGGTCGGAGGAGCTGGTTCTCCCACCCTGCCCCACGGCCCCAGGGCCGGAGGAGCTCGCTTTCCCTGCCCCGCCCCTGAAGGAGTTCTGTGCCCCGGCTGATTGGGTGGGCGCATGCCCCTGCTTGCCACCCCGCGCACACCCCTGAACATGGAACCATGCAGAGCGCTTTGTTAAACAGGCTCTGGATTCATTTGTTGGGGGTTTCTGAATTTCTCACCCGAATCAGTGAAAACAGCGGGTGAGCGTGAAAACCAGGTGGGCAGCCTGAAAGCTACCGGTGACACCAGCTTCTGCAACGGGGCGTTGATCCGCCTGGGACTGCTGGCAAGGAGGAGCTGACTGACTTGGACCTACAAGGGGCCAAACATTTTGAGTTAGGCCCTGACAAATCATGTGATTTTTTTTTTTTTTTTAAATAACAAGGGTTTTGTGGGTGGGGAGGGGTAGATTTGGCTTCTGGTGTTGGAGCACGGGAGGTGGGGGCATGTGTTCAGCTTTGCTCCACAACCAGGAGAGCTAGAAGCTTTCTTTCTTGGCAAGGAAAGTGTCTCTCGTGATCACCTGACTCCGGCAGCTGGGGCTTGAGAGAACACCAAATGCTGACCATATAGCCACATGGGGAGGGGGACAATGCTGCCAGGAGAAAGCAAGTGGTGGGCTCCCAAAGGGAGGAACTAGGGGCTGCGGGCCCTGCCAGGGACAGGCCAGAGGGAGCAGGTAGGGGGCTGATGCAGCAACAGGCCTGGCCTCCCCACCATTCGCTGCAGTGCAGATGACAGGTTGGCGGAGGCGCGACGCTGCAGCACCATCCCTGCTGGGTTTGCAGCAGCTGGGATATTAATCACTGGGGTAAAGGTCAGGCTGAGCTGCGAGTGTTTGCTCCATTTCCCCGGCCCTGCGGAAGTGCTGGCGGCTGGCTGGCTGTGCTCCTCGGCAGTCAGGTAGGAAAGCTTGGAGCTTTACTCCAGTTTATAGGATCGGACCATCCTTCTGAGCTCACCCTATGGCCCTCCTTGCTCTCCCCATCCCTGCCTGCCCAGGTTCCCCAGGGCAGAGACCCCGAGGGCAGGCACTGGCCCTGCGAGAGCAGCAATAACCTGATCTGCTCAAGGGCTCTGGGCTTGCAAACCAGATTGTCCCAGCTCAGCTCGGCAGCTGGCCGAGCTCCCTGCCCCTTTCGTGGGTCCCTGTGCCAGCAGGGCTGGGACCGGCTGTTCTCCGTGCAGTTTGGAGGGAACCCGTGGCACTTTGCACCTGGTGTTCTGGGGCTAGGCCTGGGGATCCCACGGTCTGTCTGGTCTAGGCCTGGGAATCCCACGGTCTGTCTGGTCTAGGCATCCCATGGTCCCTTTGCTGTCTAGACCAGGCCTGGGTGGGGTCTGGGTTACCAAATCTCGGTGCGGTCTGGGCCTGGACTGGGTCTGGGCACTCCTGGATCCCTCAGCTGTCTGGGCCCCTGTGTGAATGTTTTTTCTAACACAGAACAAGGAACTCTGTTAGAATAGTGAGCAGGACTCTTCCCCATGCTGCACTCCCCCTCCTGGCTCCCAGGCGCCCCGGCATCTTTCTATACCTCTCAACAACAGTGCACGTCCCCTCCCCGCCAGCCGGGGTGCTCAGGGATTCCCATACAGCGTGTGCTCATGGGGTCGGGGACCTGTGCTATTTGGGCTCAAGCCAGGTCCAGACACGGACTGGACTCTGTGTGCTTCAGGCCTGGCCCCAATACAGGTACTTCCACGGGCCTGTGCTGGATGGGCCTGTCCCAGGGTCTGCATGTTCCTGTGTCCCTGTGAAGCAGGCCCAGCGCTGGGCAAACAACAGAGGGAAGGCTGAGGGATGCCAGACAGAGACAATAAAGATACAATAATAACACAGTCCTGATTTACCTGGGCTAACGACTCTGGGATCTTCCCCAGGCAAAGACCCGGGGCAATTTCCTGCAGCTTAGCAGATTCTAAACTAAGATTTTTGGAAAAGAAGCTGAAAACAAATCAACCAATAAAAAGAAGCCCCCTTGCAATTGCTCTGGGAGTCTCAAATAGCTGGGGCAGGGCCACGGCGACATACTGCTGAAATTGGACTGAGGGCAGCAGCAACCAGAGACCTCTTTTAAGACGCCCACGCAGTGTGCAGAGATGGTCAAAAAAGCAAACAGGATGTTGGGAATCATTCAAAAAGGGATAGAGAATAAGACGGAGAATATCTTATTGCCCTTATATAAATCCATGGTACGCCCACATCTTGAATACTGCATACAGATGTGGTCTCCTCATCTCAAAAAAGATATGCTGACATTAGAAAAAGTTCAGAGAAGGGCAACTAAAATGATTAGGGGGTTGGAACGGGTCCCATATGAGGTGAGATTAAAGAGGCTAGGACTCTTCAGCTTGGAAAAAAGGAGACTAAGGGGGGATATGATAGAGGTATATAAAATCATGAGTGGTGTGGAGAAAGTGAATAAGGAAAAGTTATTTACTTGTTCCCATAATATAAGAACTAGGGGCCACCAAATGAAATGAATGGGCAGCAGGTTTAAAACAAATAAAAGGAAGTTCTTCTTCACACAGCGCACAGTCAACCTGTGGAACTCCTTGCCTGAGGAGGTTGTGAAGGCTAGGACTATAACAGTGTTTAAAAGAGAACTGGATAAATTCATGGAGGTTAAGTCCATTAATGGCTATTAGCCAGGATGGGTAAGGAATGGTGTTCCTAGCCTCTGTTTGTCAGAGGGTGGAGATGGATGGCAGGAGAGAGATCATTTGATCATTACCTGTTAGGTTCACTCCTTCTGGGGCACCTGGCATTGGTCACTGTTGATAGACAGGATACTGGGCTGAATGGACCTTTGGTCTGACCCAGTATGGCCGTTCTTATGTTCTTAGGAACGGGGGTGGGGGACAACCAGGACCTGGTGAGGGAGAGGGACTGGGGTGATGAAGGCAGCCCCCCAAGTGTTCATAAATCACGAGTCAGGTCCCAAAAGTTACAAGATTGGTTTAATAATCATGAGATTTTAAAAAGCAACAAGTTCTGGCCAAGTCACCCACCAAACAGAATGGACTGCAGTGCCAGGCGTCTCCTCACAGCGCCAGCGTGACTGCTGTCCACAGCCGGCTGGCAATTCATTAGGCTGGCATTGATCCAGTGAAAACAATGTCATATGACCTTGGCAGACAGGTGATCATGAGTGAAAGCTGGCCAGGGGTCCAGCAACATCACCACCTCTGGCCTTTCTCCCACTCGTCTCCTGAGCCCCTCTCTCTCCTCTGGCTTGTTCCGTCACAATACAAGCATGCTCTAGTCTCTCCCACCTTCAAAGAACCCACCCTGGACCCCATTTGCTCTCCACCTACCTTCCATCTGTTTGCTCATTGAATCGCTGTCTGGAGTTCTTCCTCCAGTCCCATGAAAGACCCTCTTCAACCTAGGGGCTGCCCTTGCACGCCACTGAAACTGTTATGCCAACGTCTTTAGTTACCTCTTCCAAGGCAAAGCTCAGACCCTGTGCTCCATCCTCATCAGCTGCCTTTGACACCATCAACCATGAAATCTTGTCCTCCCTTGGCTGCCAGGGCTCTGTCCTCTCCTGATTCTCTTCATACCTCTCTAATTGCTCCTTCTATGTGTCCTTCGGTGGATCCTCCTCATCGCCTCTCCAGATTTCTGGGGGTTTCCACAGGGCTCCGTCCTTGGTCCCGCACTTTATCTGTGGGCAGTCGCCCCTGCAAACAAATTCAGCAGCTACCTTGGGGCTGGTGACTGACTCCCAGATGTACCTCTCTGCTCCAGACCTGTCCCCTGCCCAAACTAAGATTTCTTCCTGTCTCTCTGACGGCTTCTAGTGAATGGCTAGACATCAGCCCAAGCTCAACATGGCTAAACTTGACTCTTAATCTTTCCCCCAGTTCTTCCCCATTACCTCCTTTCCCCATCACGGAAGACAGCACCACAATCCTGCCCATCACTAAGGCCTGGATACTGGGCATCCCTTGATTCAGCCCCCTCTCTCTCTAGGTCCTCACATCAGTCTGTCTAAATCTTACCGGCTCTTTCTGCAGAACATTTCTCAGCTCCGGCCTTCCCTATCCCCAGGGTTGGAGCTCTGGTCCAGGCTCCCACCCTATCGTGTCCTGCTCACCACAACATCCTCTTGGCTGGCCTTGGCACGTGCTGTCCTGCTCCGCTCATGTCCGTTCAGAATGCTGCTGCAGAGTTCATTTCTCCAGCCTATTGCTGTGACCGCATCTCCTCCCTCATTGCATCCCGCATAAGCCGCTTGCCTTCGTTCAAGTCCCCAATCCCCACTTTACCTAGCATCTCTCGTTCACTATCACAATGGCAACACTCGCTTCTGAGCGGCCTAGGAGCCCAGCCTCCTTCGCCCCTGCTGTCCCTTGTGCTAGGGATGAGCCCCCCTGAGCACCCGCAAAGCTGCCCCATTGGCCAGGCCCTCCTCAAAACTCTCCTTTGCCATGATGCCTGCACTGGGCTGCCAGTGCTCTGGAACCACTGCCCTGCCTGCTGACCAGGATTCCCCTGTGCTCCCTTGTCTGTCTGTCTCCATCTGTTGCTTTGTATCTCATACTGAGATTGTCAGCCCCATAGGGCAGAGACCATCTTGTGTACAGTGCCTGGCACAACCAGGCCCTGGAGCTGCCCCTGGGTGCTGCCCGAACAAGAACAGTCATGCTGGGGAAACGGGTGAGGTGGAGACTGCACACGCAAGGCTGCTTCAGCGGAACTGGCTCAATGCCAGGATACAGGGCTTTGGGGACTGTGCCTGGCACGCTGCTGGCGCTGCTACGCTTATGCTGGTGATGCTAGGAGCGGGGCATCTCTGTGACTGGCTGGGGAAGAGTGACCTGAACCCGGAATGTCCTAGCTAAGTGGTTTGTAACCAATGCTCCTGCGAGGCAGCGTTTAGCCAGGTCACTGGGAGGTGCCCACAACCTGAGCTTCACCTTTACAGACCTTGTGTCTGTGACAGGTAGTGGGGTCTAGAGGGTAGGGCTCTGGTGTGGGAGTCAGGGAACCTGGCTTCTATTTGTAGCTCTGCCGGTGACCTCGGGCAAGTCCCGGCCCTTTCAATTGTCAGTTCTTTGGGGTAGGAGCTGTCTCTGGGGTGTTAGTACAGCGCCTGCACAACGGGGCTTGCGCTCAGGTGAGGTCTGCAGGTGCCTCCGTAGAATAAGTAATAACCATGCTTGTGGGTTACTCTGTTAGCTGCCGTGCTCGAGGTCCTGGCGTGAGGGTGGGCACCAGTCGCTCTGGCTTTGACTAGATCTCTCAGGTCACCAGGTTTGACCCAGTTAGTCGTAGAGTTTAAGGCCAGAAGGGGCCATTAGAGCCTCCAGTCTGAGCCCCTGTGCAGCACTCGTCACCAAACCCCACCCAGTTGCCTCTGCACTGAGTCCAATGAACTGGATTAGACAAAAGCATTACAGCCTCCAGAGAGTGACCTCAGTGCACCACAGGCAGAGAATGGGGGCACCGAGGTGCCAGCATGCCAAGGCCTCTGCAGTGGCAGGGAATTGATTAGTGGGGTGTGAACAGATGATCCCAGCAGGTGAACCATGCTCCACACTGCAGAGGAAGGCAAATCCCACCCCCGCCCCAGGTCCTGCCAATCTGACCTGGGGGAAAATTCCTTCCTGAGCCCGAAAAAGGTGATCAGTTAGACCCTGAGCATGTGAGCAAGACACACCAGCCAGGCATCTGAGAGAGAGGATTCTCTGTACCACCTCAGAACCCGTCTCCAGCAACATCCATCTCTGATGCTTCAGAGGAAGGAAGAAAAAATAACCCAGACTGCATCGGGGGGAAAGAGTTCCTTCCTGACCCCAGCAGGCGACAGGCTGAAGCCCTGAAGCATGAAATTGAGAACATAAGACATAGAACTGGAATTAACCCCCTGGGCCACTGAGCCCAGCCCCACACTACAGGCCACTGCGTCATACAGTTCCACTGGTCAGTTCCTGGCCAGCTGCTCTCCTCTCCCTGTGTAGCTTGACCTGACACATGAGAGCTACCAAAAATGTTTCCAATTTTGACATTTCTATGAAGTTTGGAATTTTGAACACTTGAAAAATAAATGGGAAATTTGGGTGAGAATCCCTCTCTCCCCTGCCCCACTCATTCTTTGGCCTGCTATAGACGGATCCTATCAAGTCGTAAAGAGTTTGGAGTGTTCCATTCTGAAATTGGAAACAATGGGGGAAAAGTCTCAAAAATGGTTGTGAAATGTTTCCCTGACCAGCCGTCTCTCTACGGAGACATTTGCTTCTTTTGAGTTTTCCAGATCATCTGAGCAGCGATGGGTCCCGACACTTGCTCTCTAGGCGCTCACTCTATGCTGCTTTGTTCCAGATAAAGCATTTCTGGAGGTGCTTTATGAAATGGAACTGCACATCTGACCGCGCCCAGGAGAGCAGCTCGGCAGAAATGGAAACCGTGGTGATAGTTGCCATCGGCGTGCTGGCTACTATCTTCCTGGCGTCCTTTGTGGCGCTTGTGGTGGTTTGCAGGCAGCGCTACTGCCGGCCTAAGGATCTCCTGAATCATTATGATACCAAGTAAGTGTCCAGCCCCCTCCTCCACTCGCACCAAAGTAATAGGGAGGAAGCAAAAAGACTGATTGAAAAGCAGAATGAAGGGTGGAGTGCATGCAGATTTCAGAGCTGCTGGTACTGACGAGTCCAGGCAGTGCTTGATGCACCGGAGATGCACTGCAGAACATTCCACTACCAGGTCAGGTTATCTGCCCAGCTCAACAGTCACAGCCAGTCAGCGTCACTGCCGGCGGTGGCTGACGACTGACACTAAATGGCAAGATAACTAAGGCAGAGAGCGTGATGGCAGAGAAAAGCCTTGTCCTCATTAGAAAACTGTATGGCTTAGGCCAGCAGTGCAGTCAAAGGCAGTGCACCCCGGGGTGCGGATGTGGTTACATGGAGATCAAAGTGCTTTACGAAGTGGGAAGGGGAATAGCTACAAGGCAGCTTTATCCCAGTGTAACCACATCCAGGCCAGTGGGGTGCATTGCCTTAGGCCTGTGGTGCGCTCCCTCTAACTGCCAGCGTTATACAAACCTGGGGGTCGGCCAGGCCTACGGAGTTAGAAACTCAGATCCCATTGGAAATCAATTGGAGCAGAGCGCCCATCTCCCTTACGCTCCTTTTAAACCAGCATAGATGGTTTCTTTGCAGTTCCTGTCCCTGCCCAGCAGGGGGACACACAATTCTGCCCCAGGCGGAGGAGGAGAGAGAGAACAAACCACATGAGACAGATGTGCATGACCGGAAGGTGCTCAGATACTGGGATGATGAGGAACCTACAAAGACTAGACTAGACTAACTTTTATATGTGACAAGGAGAATATTCCCCAGTGGACGAGTTTGTGCGCACAGCGAGAACAACAGGCTATCCCCAGCACTGAGCACACGTTGGGGCAAGAATCTGAACTGACCCTGTCCCGCTCGGTCAGCTCAGTCGGTTCGGAGTGTCCCCGGGGGGCGGGGTAACAGAACAGAAAATCCAGGTGGGTCAGTAATAGTGTTTCTAACATTTCCAAGAGAGAATTTCTTGCAGAACCCGAAGGTCCACACTCGCTGAGCCCTGCACCTTGGGACATCATTTACACCCAGGCAGCGTGCTGCGTGCCCACCTTCTGAAAGCAGGACCCATGGGGGAGTCTCGGGTTGGGCCCCCAGAATCACAGGTCGCTTTTGAAAATCTTGGCCAGATGCAGCTGAAAATAGGAGGCTCTAACAGCTCAAACTCTGCGAAGCGTCCAATGACTTGGAAGCCTACGTCCCATTTTCAAACGTGACTCCCGTTGACAATGGGAGTTAGGCACCTAAATGTCTGTGAGGCTCTGGGCCTTAGGCACTCTTGTATATTGTCCCCCCAGGCTCTTTGGTCACTTTGGGCCAGACTTACAAAGATGGTCGGGCACCCAAAGCTGGAACTAGGAGCTGGGCAGGTTAGGTGCTAACTTGTATTGAAATCCATGGGGCTTGGGCACCAATCTGCTTGGGCACTGCCCCTAGGTGCACAAAGTCCTTTGTAAATCTGGCCCTTGGGTGCTTAGAAAACGTGCCCCATAGTTATTGCCATCACGACTGCCCCCCTGTGCCAGGTGCTGAATGACCCATTCCTGTTTGTTCCAGACCGATCGTCGACCTTATTGGGGCGATGGAGACGCAGTCGGAGCCCTCGGAGCTTGAGCTGGACGACGTCGTGATAACAAACCCCCACATTGAGGCCATTCTGGAGAATGAGGACTGGATCGAAGATGCTTCGTAAGAGTTTCAAAGCTGCCTCTTGGGTGATCTTTAAAACGGGCTCATGGGCTCTGCCTGGTCACGTTCCTTGGCTCCAGGATGGTCGTCTGCCGCCTGGATCAGAGCCTGCCTTGGGAGCATGCTTTTATCTAGAGCAGGGGTCGGCAACCTGTCAGAAGTGCTGTGCCGAGTCTTCATTTATTCACTCTGATTTAAGGTTTCGTGGGCCAGTCATACATTTTAATGTTTTTAGAAGGTCTCTTTCTATAAGTCTATAATATATAACTAAACTATTGTTGTATGTAAAGTAAATAAGGTTTTTAAAATGTTTAAGAAGTTTCATTTAAAATTAAATTAAAACGCAGAGCCCCCCGGACCGGTGGCCAGGCCCTGGGCAGTGTGAGTGCCACTGAAAATCAGCTCGTGTGCCGCCTTCGGCACCCGTGCCATAGGTTGCCTACCCCTGATCTAGAGCAAAATCACTTACTGTAGGCAGCAGGATGGTCTAGTGGAGCGGCCTAGGCATCGGGAGACCCAGGTTCTAGCCCCAGCATCCCCCTTTGGCTGATTAGAGTGTAAACTCCTTGGGGTGGGGCCCGGTTCCCAGGCACTGCTCTAATACAAAGCACAATCATTCAGGGCCCCGTTGCCTAAAGGCAGAGCTCCGGTGCCTGCCTATCTGTTGAGCCAGGAGTGCAGCCGGTGCCTCATGTGTGTCACCTGACAGTTGTGCAAACCCAGGTGTGTTTAGGGCCCTAATTTGCAACTCCAAATTCTTGTGGTACAAATCTGGGGCCACTATGTTTGTGCCCAGGTGCAAAAATGGAAGCCAGGTCTGGAATCTCTGGCCCTGCTGCAGCCCTCTGGCTCGGTTCCAAGTGCTCCGAGCCATTCTGTGGCTGGTGGGGTTTGGTGTGAGGAACTTTGCGTGGAGGGTTAACAAGCTAGTAAAGATTCAGACTTGAGGCCAGAAAGGACCCTCCTCTAGTCCAGCGATCTGCCTAGCACAGAGAATCAGAGTTTAAGGCCAGAAGGGGCCACCAGACCATCCCACCCAGTGGTTCCTGTGTCAGGTGCTAGACTCACCAAGGGACTTAGGCTCTGATCTGTCTCTTTAAGCATCTACATCCAACATCTGGGCACCGCTGACGCTCAAACGCTGCTCAGCTGCTACTTCACCCTGGAGGCACCTTGATCCCCACAGGGGTCTCAGGCGACGTTTCCATGATGGGGCCTGTAGCAGCAGAGTCCGGTGCCATAGCTCTGCCGGCATAACCCTGTAGTGCAGACGCAGCCTGCAGCTCTGGAAGGGGGTTTTCCATCCACCTCCCCGAGCAACAGGAGCTAGGGGTTAGGGTGGCATAGCTCCGGCACTCAGAGGCTGGATTTGTCCCACCCCCTGAGTGCATCGATCTAATTGTTACGTGTAGACCAGCCCCGTGTTCCCGCCCGTCGGCACGCACTAAGCTGCCTGTGTCCTGACGTTGTCCCCCCGACCGACACGTGCCTCAGCGTGATTCTCAGACGAGCCGAGAGGTGCCCATGTGGCAGGTGTGCTCGGAGCACGCCCACCCCCATGCAGACTGCTAAGAAGTAATGGAGAGCAGGACGCGTGTGGCGGGAACACACAGCCCCAAGGGTGGGGCGCTCACAGGGGAGTGGGAGACCCATGTTTGCACTCTGGTGCTGCCTGCCATGCAACAGTGCTCTGAACCCCAGCACTCGCCCCGTCTGTGCTAGAGTCCAGGGTGTGCTCCCTCCCTCTCGACACATTTAGTTAGGTGTTCGAAAGGGAGAGACTGAGAGAACCTCACCCAGCATGTGCAATAGCCTGGTGGTCAGGGCACTCCCCTGAAATGTGGCAGGGCTGAAAGCAAGTCCCTGTCCCCAGGCAGGCAGCGCAGGGGCTGGAAACGGGTCTGCCCACCCCAGGGGAATGCACTGACCCTGGGCTGCTGGCTGTAGCCAGGCGGGGTCTCTCGCTCTCTCTGGTTTAGCATAAGAAAGGGCTGGCCTGGCTCGGGCACCCACTCCAGGGCAGCCAGGGTCCGCGCTGTGAATCCCGAGGGAAAGGAGGCGTCTCCCTCTGGCCTGTCAGGCAGACACCTACAACCCAGAACTATAGGGATCGGGGTGCCCAAGTACCCTGGTGGATCTGGGCCCTAAGCCCTGCCCCTGTCCTCTGCATCCATTCCCTGCTCTGCTGGCTGGGCACCGAGAATCCCAGTCTTAGGTGCTGAGCCCTCCCTGTGCATTGTATGGGGCCCGTGGGCACCTCGCTTGGGGCTGTGGATTCCACTGGATGGCAGGGCACCTCCGGCCGACGCGCCGGTGCTGAGCAGAGCAGCACCCGAAGGCCCTCGGTGACGTTAGCCCCACGCTCAGAACACCTCTGCTGGAAAGAGAGCTCCAGCCTTGGGTGAAAGACTCACGTGAGGGAGAACCCACCTCCTCCCTCAGCAGGTGGTTACATGACCAGCTGCGCTGTAGCATAGACACTTGCTACAGTGACAGAAGTGGGTTTTCCACCCCCTCGAGAGGCACTGGCCAGGGAGGTGGAAGAATTCCACCGATGACTTAGCCGTGTCCATACTGGGCTTAGCATGGTTTAACTGCATCTCTCAGGGGTGACTTTTTCACATTGCTCAGCCACATAGGCAGGTTGACCTCAGTTTTAGGTGAGGACCAGGCCTTCCCGCCCTGTTAGACGAGCGCACCCTGCTTCCAGCCGGATCGCTAAGGGCTTGGTTGTGAAGTAACATTGTAATGATACCAGTGAAGTCCGCGATGAGTTCTGCTCTGTGGAGCCCATGGGACATGCTTAGCTGATGAAGTTTCCGCCGCAGGCTGGTGGACAGAAGAAGAGCCGGTAACAAGACAGAGCTTTCCTAACCAAAGGCGTTCTCTTTCTTCACAGGGGCCTGGTCTCTCACTGCATCGCTATTCTCAAGGTAAATCCCCCACAGAAACTCCTCCCCTGTGTATTAACCCATGCTGCTGTGTAGGGAATCCGCGCCAGGAAATAAGCAAAGGGTCTGAAGGATTCTCCCAGAGGCTTCGGGCTCAATCCACACAGGAGAGTTACACTCCGACATGGCAGCTCTTAGGGAAACCACAGTCCCAGGCCAGGCTCCCAGGCTCCCTGTATGATCAGAAGCCAGAAAGATGAGCAGGGAGCCACCTACACTAGCCAGCAGGAAATGCTGAGGGGAGAGATGGGACCTAAGACCTGCCCCCTAAGGGATTTGGGCACCCATCTCTCTGCTTGGGATTCTCGGCTGAGAACTCTCTCCTGGGGCCAGCTCAGCCCAGCATAGTCACTGTGCCTTTATGCCCAGTACCTGCTGGTTGGCTCCCCTGGGATGTAGGAAACCCAGGTTGAAGTCCCCACTCTGCCTGGTTGGGAGCAGGGACTCAAACCCAAATCTCCCCTCCTGCAAGGGGGTGTTCTGGGGTGGGAGTCCCACCAGCTCTCCTGTTAAAGTTGTTCTACTGTGTCTGAAATCCGTAAATAGTCATTGGCCTGAGAGCTGTGTCTCCCGGGGGAGCACCCTAACCACTAGGCTCCCAAGTCCTTCTCCCAAGCTGATCACTTCTCTCTCTCAACAGATCTGTCATACTTTGACAGAGAAGCTCGTTGCAATGACAATGGGCTCTGGGGCCAGAATGAAATCTCCCGCGAGCCTGAGTGACATTATTGTGGTCGCAAAGCGGATCAGCCCCAGGTGAGTGGAGGGGATTGGCAGTCCATTTCGGCTGAGGGCGCACAGCTTCAACTTGATCTGCAGTTCCAAAGGCCAGGCAACTCCTGGAAACATCAGGCATCTGCAATAACCCCTGAATGACAGCCTGGGCAAATTCAGATTCACAGTAGTGCTGACTCCAAACATCCAAACCTCATGTGAGGTCCCAAATCTCATGAGATCTTAACAACAATAAATGGCTTTTTATTTGCTGTTTGGTCTTTGAGCCATTGGGGTCCCATTCCCAAGCCTTTCTCCACAGCCACAGGGGCTAAAACCTTCCTTGTTTTGTTTTTTTAAATGTAAGCTGAGAGTCTCACCTGATCACAGGACACCAGGAGCTGGGGCAATGAGACTTGGCAACAGTGTGTGGCTCTTCCTGCCCAGCAGAGAGCTTGTCACTTTAAGGCTCAAACCCAACAGGTTGCGTTGCAGCCAGAAAGCAAGCTGGAAGCCACTGCCATCTGTGACAGGGCTCAAGAACTGATTTCCCAGGGCTCAGCACCCACAACTGGGGCCAGAGTCTAGCTCTGCTCCAGTTAGGGACCTCAATAAGTGTCTGGCTTGGCTGGGGATTGGCATATGAGTCTAAGTACCAAGCTCCCACTGGCCTCCAGTGGGCCTTGTGCTCCTAAATCACTTAGACACTTTTGAAATTGCCACCTTTTGATCTCAGTGGGGGCTGCTGGGCAAAAGGCGCTTTTGCAGATCTGGGCACTACTCCCTTGAGTGCCAAATGGGAGCTGGGCTTTTATGACAATCAGCCCCCTCCCCCTTGTGGGAACTCCTGCGACGCTGGCCCTAGGTGCCTTCCTACGCTGTGGAGTTCACATCCAACGGGAGAGATGCCGGGCTCTGAAATGTGCTCGCTGAGGGGAAAAACCAAACCGCTACCAGGGCACTTGCAAAATACAGTGAGAAACAAGCCACGGTCGCTCTCTCTCTTCCCCCAGGGTGGATGATGTTGTGAGGTCGATGTACCCGCCTCTGGATCCCAAGCTTCTGGATGCACGGTAAGCTCTGGGCGAGGTTCCCAAAGACACTGGCTCTTAGGGTGTCATTCTTTAGCCACAGGGGAACAGCATCAAGGGGCGCATCCCCACGAGAATGCCCCGTAGCCCAGTGGTGAGGGTACTGCCCAGGGGGGTGGCTGACTCCTGTTCAAATCCCTTCTCAGCAGGCAGAGCAGGACTTGAACTGGGGTCTCCCCCACACCCCAGGGGAGCAGCCTAATCCCTTGGCTAGAAGTGATGAGGGGGGTCTTCCTGCCACCTCCCCTCCCCCTGCCATTTTACACAAGTGCTTTAGGGCCCTGAGCAAGAAGGCAAGCTCCGAGCACGCCTTCCGGCTTGAGTCCCACAGGAAGTTAGGCGGAGGGTCACCTGTCTTCCCCCAGTTCACACGTCACGCTGGGACGTCTGGACGCCGAGCGTGGGGCTGCAGCGCGTACGCACGCAGGCAGAAACATAAGCAACGAGACAGCTTTTACTGCAAAAATGTGGTGCCCAGAGGGTTTAGGTGCTTACAGCGTTTGACAGCTGCTGAGCGGGGGGCTCATGAATCCCAGTTAGGCCTGATTCTGGGACTTAGGTACCTACCGTGGCAGTTAGGTGCCCACATCCTGTTGTGGACAAGCTCCCTATTATTATTTATATTCCTACGTTGCTGCCCTGGTGGAGTTTGCGCCTTGCTCTGGCACACATATTCCTTCCCAGCGCTCCAGGAGAAGCTAATGCTATGGAAACATGCTGTTTGCATCCATCCTGAGGGCCCGATCCTGGCCTCGGTGCCTTTCCCAGGGCTTCCCCCGAAGAGCGAGGAGCAGCTGGGTCGTGGGAGTGAATTAGTGTGTGGGCTGTGGGTAGGTGCTGACTCCCCGGGAGATAAGTAAAGTCTGCCACACCTGCATGCAGGGCTCTGGCATGGTTACCACGGGGACAGTGCCTCACTCCGAGAGTCACAGCTTGGCCCTTGCCTCCCCCTTGCTCCAGGGAGATGTTTCCTGAGCCAGCCCCTCTCCTAGGACGGGTGCTGGCTCCTCCAGCACAGCTGAGCCTGGGTTGGGGATGGAGTCCCAGCTCCAGCCACTCCCCACCCACCTGCCCACTCCTCTCCCACATGTGAGGCCCGTATTGGCTGCGCTCTCTGGCACGCAGTGATGCAGGGAGCGGGCGCAGTGTGATACAGGGTCTCTTTCACCTCCATAGCCCCCTGCGTGGGCGCAGGCGGAGATTTAATGACCGCCTAGGTGATCAGCTTGGGCTGTAGAGAAGGGGAAGGATCCAAAGAGATACTTGACGTGTGCAGAGGGTCGCGGCCGTACAGGCACCACCAGGATGGAAGCAGTGTCCTGGTGTAACTCACACTCATCCATGGGTACATCTCTGCACGGCCATCTGCAGCCAAGAGACTACTGCTGTCCTTTGGGCTCCTGTCAGGAGCTGGGCCGAGCATGCTGGGTACAGAGGCAGCAGCAGCAGCCATCTTTACTAGAGGCATGCCCTTCCACTAGTGAGATAGCGGCCATCTTTGCTGAGGGCAGGAGCAGCTTCGAGCCCATGGGGCAGCTCCTACCCACTGTAACTTGTGGGAAACGGCAACCATTGGGAGGGAGGGTTTAATGGCAAAGAGAGAAATGAACAGCATTAATGGCCTTGCTTAACTGCAACTAGTGTCCTCCAAGGTGCATTTGTCACTCGTCTGCAGCGAGTTTAACTGTATGAAAGTGGGCAGGACACAGATGGGCCATTTATTAGCAAAAGAGGTGGGAGAAGGTGAGACGCTGCAGATATTTATCTTCTTAAAGTTTATTGAAAATCTCTCCCCACTAATTCCATCTGTACACACAGATTCTGTGCTGCACACTTGGGGAGGGTACGCTAGGTTCTGCTGCCTCCAGAACAAAGAGGTTAGAGAACAATAATTGTGACAGATGTGCCCAGGGGCCGACCGAGAATGGGGCTCAGTTTGCACAGGGCTGGCCAAACAGTCCCAGTGTTACATGAAAACACAAACCCAGCCTTAACATAGAAACATAAATGTGACGGTTCTTGGGGTACCCAGGACTGTGGGTCACCTTGATACTCCTCTGCCTTCAGCAAGAGGAAAAATTACTGGGTGTCAACTCCCTGATACCTCCAGTCTGTTGGCCCCCAAACCATCTCCCCAGTGCCGTGCCAGCCCATACTTTGCCTTGCCAGTTAACAAGAGGTGCACCCCGTCCTCTGAGCCCCTTGGAAGTGTCCCCTGTAGTATCCAGCCCCTTGTCCGCTGAGCTCGCACAGAATAGCAGGTTTGCTGCCTCCCAGGAACAGGGCATGAAAGCGTGAATGATTCAAGTCAGGATCAGCGCCCTGTAGAACACCCAGCACTGGGGTATCGTTATAGTGAAACCAACAACATGCTTATTAGCAACGATGAGAGCTTGAAACCAAAGGCTCCCTCGAAAACCAAATCCGAACGCAATGTCTAAAGCCTAAACTTACCAGGCTACGCTCTGGCTAAGGCCATTTCTCGCACCTAAATGTCCATTGTGGCATTTCCCGCCAGGGCAGGCCAGCATTCTGTTTTCATGAATGGAATAGGCCTGTCCAGTTCCTGCCTGGGAGTGTCTCTTTGTCTTCTGCTTGTATCCCCAAAGGTCATTGGTTTTCCTCAGAGACAGTAAAACGCCCCCATTGCTTGTTCCCTGGAGTGCTCTTCCCTGCTGATGTCCCATTCCTCTGTCCACTTCATCTGTACCTATTGGGTTCCGTGAAGTGGGCTGGCGGAGCCCGCCCACTGCTAAAGGATCCCCCCCCAGCCTAAGGGGAGGACCCACAGGACCGGGAACCCAAATGAGTCCGGGGGACAACTAATAAACAAACAGGAACAGGAGTGAGGTCAAAGGGTCAAAAGTAGGGAACCTGACGGGGACACTGAGCAGAGAACCCCGGACAGCGCCCACTGCTCCTCAAAGGCGTCAAGGGAGCCAGTGGACGCCGCCCAGAGGAACTCTGCCCGGATGCGTGAACGGATGGAGGAGCGGAAACAGGCCCCACAGTCACAGGAGCCTCCATTGGCCAACCTCCTCTCCCTGGTGGCATAGATGGTCATTTTAGCCAGGGCCAGGAGGAAGTTGACCAGGAGGTCCCGCGACTTTGTGGGGCCACGGATAGGGAGTGCATAAAGGAGGAGGTGAGGGGAAAAGTGCAGCCAAAAACGTAACAACAGGTTGGTGAGGAGCCGGTACAGGGGCTGCAACCTGGCGCACTCTAGATAAACGTGCGCCAGGGTCTCCCTCACGCCGCAAAAGGGGCAGGTGTCGGGGACAGGGGTAAACCGCGCCAAGTACACGCCCGTGCTCACGGCCCCATGAAGGAGCCTCCAGCTGACATCCCCGGCGGGCCTCGGGACCAGGGTGGAGTAGAGGCTGGCCCACCGGGGCTTCTCACCCTCCAAAGGTGGCAGAAGGTCCCGCCACTTTGTATCAGGGCGGGACACGAGGGTGAGAAGATGAAGGGTGTGAAGCACGAGTGTGTATAGATGTTTCCTTGGCGCGGTCTGAAAGCGGACTGGCTGCAAATCGTGCAGCCGGCTCGCGGAGAAGGGACGGGGGGGCCAGTTGGGTCCACCGGGCAGGGGCCCGATGAAAAGGTCCGGAGGGCCCGGGGTGGAGGGGGGGCGGGGCGCACCCTCCACTTCATCTGTAACTGGGGCTTCCACTGTGTGAGCTCACAATGCTGAGATATGCCTCTGACCTCCTGTCTGGAAAACACCTGCCTTCCTCTTTGGTTGGTGACAGATGTTAAAGCAGAGTGTCGGTGCCCACACCTCATTCCTGACACTGCACCTGTGCAACCATTGCACACCGAGATTAACGCCCACTATGACCTAGGATCTCCCGGGCCATCACTAATGGAGAAGTACCAGGAAAGCAGTGCGCTGGGGCAGTGAGTTTGCCAGGCCTGCCAGGAGCTGCTATTACACCACAGTGAACACTTTGCCAGTTGGCTCCCATGGGCCTCTCTGTCCCAACACAGGACTGCTGGGTTTATGCAGTGCCTGGGCCATGACTGGGGCTCCAATGCAGAATTACATAATAACACCACCACCTAGCTCCTGTGTCACGCTCAGAGTGCATTACAAAGGAAATCTGTACAATTATCCCTAGTGTACAGAGGGGGAAACTGAGGTACGGAGTGGGGCAATGACTTGGCCAAGGTCATCCCACAGGCCAGTGGCAGAGTCAGGCCTAGAACCTAAGTCTCGTGTCCCAGTCCGCTAAGCTGTCCACTGGGCCACACTGCCTCCTGCTGAGAGATGCTAAAGCCCCTTTTTGGCATGTCCCGCCCCATCCCTGAGCAGTATCACCGGGGAGGCTGCAGTGGCCAGACCTCCTGCCCAGGCGCCGTGGTACAAAGGCTTGGTGTCCTCAAGCACTTGTAACAGCATCCTGGTTGCCTTGCAGGACAACAGCCCTGCTGCTGTCTGTCAGCCACCTCGTCCTGGTGACCAGGAACGCCTGCCACCTAACCAGTGGCATGGACTGGATCGACCAATCGCTGTCTGCTGCGGAGGAGCACATGACGGTGCTGCGCGAAGCTGCTCTGGCCACCGAGCCCGAGAGAAGCATCGCGGGGGGCGCGGAAAGCTTCCTGCAGGAGCAGTCTGCCATCTGACGGAGGCGGCACGGCCTGCCCTGGTGAGGGCTGACGCTCCACGTTCTCAGGGCGTCCATGCCGCTGCTCGGTGCACTGAGGTGGTAAAATATTTGCATGAGCCCTGCAGAGCTATTAGTATATTGACACTGAACTGTTACCAGAGGGTAGCTACCGCAATGCGCTTCTGCCGGTCCCCTGCTGCTTTGTAGTTTGGTTGAAGTGCCCTGCGCACGGAACAGTGGGGCTCTGATTAATAAAATCCCATGAGAAATCAGACCGTGGGAGGGGTTTCTTAAGCTGATATGGGAGGCTGGTCCTGTTTCTAAATACACCCCAGGCTGAAGCTCAGTAAACTCTGGACCTCATCCTGTGGCTGCTGCGGGCACTCCGCAGAGCCTCAGCTGCTAGGAAGTTGCTGCAAAGCTGATTTAAGGGGTTTCCAAGGAAGATCCCCTGCCTGGCACCAGCGGGTTCCCCAGGAGTGGGGCTGGCACAATAGCCCTGCACCACCTCCTCCAGGCAGTCCCCAGTGTAAGGCCACCAGGGACAGGAGGGAGCAGGCATGCACTGGGCCTCTGCTAGTCTGGGGCAGTGGAGCAGCCTATGGAAGGCTGTTCCATGGCACCATAGGGTACCTCAGCTGGAGGAGCAATGGTGGCATAACGCTGCCCCACACCCCACCCATCCCTCTCCCATGCTGCATCTCCTGAGAGGCACAGACTGGCCTTCTGGGTAACATGGAGCATCTTATCAGCCCAGCGCAGCGTTCCCTGGGGACCAAGATAAAGCACATTGGGACAAACTCACCCGCTGGCTTGTCTGGGAGCTTGGAGAGTGTGGAGGAGGAGGGGCAGCAGGGTTCTGTAATTTAATGCAAGAAAATGCTTATTGAAATCATTGAGTCTTTGGAGACAAAACCAGACAGGCGCCGAGAGAGACAGACAGACCCAGAGACATAGCTAGCCACGACACACAGACAGAGAGAGACAGACAGACCCAGAGACATAGCTAGCCATGACACACAGACATAGACAGACAGACAGACCCAGAGACATAGCTAGCCACGACACACACACAGACAGACACAGAGACAGGGCCGGCTCTCCCATTAGGCGACCTAGGCGGTCGCCTAGGGCGCTGCTATTTTGGGGGCCCCTGCGCCCCCGCCGCCGCCGGCAAAGCTGGCGCCGCTACTGCACAGAGACAAGAGACACAAGCAGGCACTGGGCGCTGCCCTGCACTGGTGAATTCCACTCAGCAGAGGGAAGCCGTGAGAAGCCACTAAGCGCAGAGACCCAGGCCCTGCCCACCTTATCAGCTCCCCCACAGCGAAGCGCAGCCCCTGCCACCTGCCCAAGGCTACTACGCCCATGTTAAAAATGGGGGGGGGGTATGGCCCCCCAGGTGTGGGGGGCCCAAATGTTCTTTGTGCCCAGAGCCCCAATAAATCTTAATTCACCTCTGGCTAGATGTGCTCCTCTAGATCAGTGGTTCTCAAACTTTTGTCATGGTGACCCCTTTCACACAGCAAGCCCCTGAGGGCAACCCCCCCCTCTTATAAATTAAAAACACTTTTTTATATATTTAACACCATTATAAATGCTGGATGCAAAGCAGGGTTTGGGGTGGAGGCTGACAGCTCACGACCCCCCATGTAATAACCTCACGACCCCCTGGGGGTCCCAACCCCCACTTTGAGAACCTCTGCTCTAGACCAAGTGGTAGAGCCTCGTGCTGGAGTTCCAGGGCTCCGGCCCTATTGGGACTTGTGATTGCATGTGACACATGCAAACACGCTGGAAATACAGCCTGCACACCAGTTGTACATGTCCGCAGCACTGCCCTCGGTCCATTGCCGTGCCATGAGCACCCAGCCCACGCAGGGGTGGGGGGCATGAGGGGTCCATGTTTCAGCCACCTGCCTCTCATCTCGAGACTTGTGGATTTCCACCTCACTCTGGAATTTGCCAGGTGGCACTCGCTGCAGCCCAGGGATCTCGCTGCCATGAGAGCAATGACGGGTGCTCTGAAAGCTTCCCTCGGCAGAGTGTGCAGCTCCTTCCCTTCCAAAGCACTCGTGGCACGGGGAGAATGCAGCCACTTCTGGGGTGCAATGGAGCAGGCAAGCAAACCCTCTGTCTATTGCACAGCCATGGTGGAAGGAAATGCTTTGAGCAAGGATCTCACGGCAAACCCCCATGTGTCTGTTCAGCGCTGTGTCCACTAGGAGGCAGCAGAAATACTCTGTCACCAGCACTGGCTCATTGCCCTGAACTCGGTATATTCCCCTGGACGCTCCAACTTCTGATGCTAGAGATTGTGGGTTCAAGTGGAGAGGGGACTGGAAATTGCTGGCCAGGCCTCTGGGGCTCCCGAGGGCAGTACAGGGCTCTCAGAGCCTTTACAGGTGGAATGGGAAGAGGAAGGATTGCAAACAGCTGCTGCCCCTGGTGGCTGCAGCCCCCACTGCTATTGCTGTTCATATGGGAGCCCGCTGGCCGGGAGTGGGCCTCGTGGTGCTCTGCGCTGTATATACCCAGCAGCCCCTCTGTCACTGCTGCTCAGCGCTCCCCCAGCCTGGCCTCCTTGCTCGCTGTTGGGTTTGTCACAGAGACAGCAGGGGAAGAGCAGTACAGCACCATCCTGCCAGCTAGGCACCCCTGCTCAGGGTCCTGCCGAGAGACACCCGAGGGAAGCCTAGGGGTGCCCGCGGCAGGGTGCTCCGAGTGCAGAGTGAACAGCGGGAACAGGGGGAACTGTGCTACCAGAGGGATGTTCCTGCGAAACACAGAATCAGGGTACTTGCAGGGGAAGAGGAGAGGGATGGTGGTGTCATGCCAGCGCCTGCACCCTGCTTTCCTGAAGCTGAGCTGCAGGGCAGGTGTCGTGGGGATCCCACAGTGTGAGGAGGGGCCCCCACCCCAGAGATGTTGCAGGAGGGTTGATAGATTACAAGGGCGATGACAGTGAGTATACTGATGAGGGAACGTTCTCTGCTCCGTTAATTGATCTGCTCAGGGAGAGCAGGGAAGAGTCCCCCACCCCTACCCCCCCAGAGAGCATTGAGTTTGGGGAAGGTTTCAATCCAACCCCAAAGCAGGAAATGCAGGCCCGTTTAAAGCGCCACAACCAGGTATTTTCCAACCGGCCAGGTTTAACTGACAAGACTACACTCCATTGCAACCCCAGGGCCCCGCCCTGCTCCTAGCAGAGCGTACCCGGCTAAAGGGGAAATGCAGAAACAAATCCAGGAGCAGGTTGAAACCTGCTTGAAATGAAAGTAACTAGTAAATCAAACAGCCCCCGGGCGTCCTCAATTGTAATGGTACCTAAAAGGACAAAACCATGAGCTTTTGTGTGGATTACAGGAAGCTAAATGCTTTCCGTGCCTGACCCATACCCCACACCCCCAGTAGAGGACTCACTGGGTCTATTGGGGGGTTCAAAATTCATAAGCACACTGGATTTGACTCGTGGGTACTGGCAAATTCCCTTAGATGCTGAGGCCCAGGAAAACTCCGCTTTTCTATTGGAATCTGGACTGTATGAGTTTAAGGTTCTGTCTTTGGATTAATATATTCGGGGGCTTGTCAGGGAGGTGCTGCAGTGGCTACACACATTTGCCAGAGCCCATATAGATGCCTGGGCTATTTTCAGTAGCTCCCGGCATGACCACTTGAACCATATGGGAATTGTGCTACAAAGGCTGAGAGAAGCCAACCTCACTGGCAAGGTCTCCAAGTGCAAGCCGGGCGGAGGTGTCCTGCCTAGGACACAGGGTGGGCAGTGCGTTGGGTTTCTTCAGCCTGCTTTGGGCAGCCCTGCTGACAGCAAACCCTTTGTGCTTTGCACTGACGCTGCTAACGCTAGGCTAGGTGCAGTATGCTGCAGGATGGGGTTGGGGTAAGAGGCATCCCATTACTACGTCGCTAGGTAATGGGTAATTACCCCAACTAGGCTGTCATGGAGGCAGAGAGCTGGGCCACTGTCTGGGCTGTTACGCAACTTCAACCTTCTTTGTGTAATAAACAATTCACTGTGCTAAGCGGTCACGCCCCTTTGACAGGGCTGCCCTGAGCCAAGGGAACGGAGTCGAGATTTCTTTGTCGGCATGTAGCCCTCCATGGATTTGACATGGAAGTAATTCATATCAAGGGAAAGGAATGCAGTGGCTGCTGCCTTATCGAGAATGGGGGCGAATGAGGTTTGTTCTGGAGCGTCCATGACACCCCTTCATACACCAGTTTAGCATTGGGGGCGTGATGCTGACAGGCCAGGTGCCAGCTCTTGCCCAGGCTGCAGGCATTAGCTAAGAACTGACACCCTTGTAGCTAGAGACCAGACCAGGTCACCTGTGTGCTAGTTTTGCTCAAAACAGGGATTAGTCCTACAAGAAGGTATTGAGTGGTTTCTGTGAAATGTGTGTACGTTGCTGCCTGCAGGGAACTCGCTGGGAATGTGGCTTTCCAGGCAATGAGGAAATATCTGCCTTTGACTTTATCACTGTGAAAATGTTTGCTCTTAACTTGTGAGCCCAGGCACGGGGATCACCTCTCTGCCCCTCCAGGACTATCAACAGAAGATGGGCCATCAGGGAACATCCCAATACAAAGGCTTGGCTAATGGCCCTATGCTCCAAGGAAGCTTGTCCTATGGACCTGTAAGCTGAATGAAGGCACAGAGACACAGAGACACAGGACAATTTCCCACCTCTTCCCCATTTGAACTCTGACCAGGGCCGGCTCCAGGCACCAGCTGACCAAGCAGGTGCTTGGGGCGGCCCCTCGGGAGAGGGGCGGCANTTTTTTTTTTTTTTTTTTTTTTTTTTTTGCTGCCTGGGGCAGCAAAAACCCTGGAGCCGGCGCTGACTCTGACAGGGCTAGAGACCTCAGACTGAAGCCAGAGATCCCCAGGGGTAAGCTCCTGGGTCTGCCCTGAAACACACTTTGAATTGACAGATCACTACAACTCTGGCATTCTGCGACGCATCGGTGTGTCTATGTTGGCTAGTTTTAACCCAGGGGTAGGCAACCTATGGCACAGGTGCCAAAGGCGGCACGCGAGCTGATTTTCAGTGGCACTCACACTGCCCGGGTCCTGGCCACCGGTCTGGGGGGCTCTGCATTTTAATTTAATTTTAAATGAAGCTTCTTAAACATTTTAAAAACCTTCTTTACTTTACATACAACAATAGTTTAGTTATATATTATAGACTTATAGAAAGAGATCTTCTAAAAACGTTAAAATGTATTACTGGCACGTGAAACCTTAAATTAGAGTGAATAAATGAAGACTCGGCACACCGCTTCTGAAAGGTTGCCGACCCCTGTTTTAACCTGTCAATAACTCTCCTATTTCTTTCTCCTAGTTAACAAATATTTAGCTAGGCCATGTCTGCACTACCACGTATATTGGCAAAACCATGGGCGGCGGGTGAACCCGTACTTTGGGGAGGCTAGCCTGCCGGCCCCACCCCTTCCGCTCAAGGCCCTGCCCCCCGCATGCCAGAGCCCCGAAACTCCCCCCCCCCATAACAGGAGGAGTCCTGAGCCCTCCCCCCACAACCAGAGGAGCCCCGGCTCACCCACCCCAGCCCCCCTGGGCCAGCCCCCCCAGCCCCAGCTCTAGGCCGAGCGCCACGCCAGGCCACTCCCCCTGCACCGAGCCAAACTGCTCCCCCCCCATGGAGCACCACGCCGGGCCGGCCCCAGCACCACCAAGTCGAGCCAACCACCCCGGAGTGCCAAGCTTCTCCTGCCGACTCGTTGGAGGTGGTTTAATTAAGTCGCCGGGAGCGCTCTCTCCCATCAGCGTAGAGCAACTACACAAGCAATCTCACAGCGGCACAGCATTGGTACAGGTCTCTAGTATAGATATAGCCAGAGTTTATTACAGGATTGGCTACAGGTGTTGTCTTTGGCGTAAGATCTAGGGTACCAATGGATCTGGGGTCAGTGACTGGGCTCTCGGGACTGGAAGCAACCTGAGTGTGCCGTGATTTTTGATGTGACCTTTTATCCCAAAGTTCAGTTTGTCGAGGTGGGAAGATAGACTGGAGAGTCCAAGGGGACTGTCTGTGACTCCATGTTCAGACTGGGATAGTGATCCAGGAGTTCACATTTGTTATTGGCTTGGTGAAATCTAATTAGAAACTACACCACCAGCTGTTGGTGTCTGCTCTGTTTTCTCACAGTCTGCCCTGAGGAAGGCACTCACGGTCATGGGCCACTCCGGACAGCATGACACGTCACCCCACTCTCCCACATCATGCTAGTTACATGTGATCCCTGTCCCATATCATGCTAGTTACACAAAGAACCCTCGCTGGAAAATCAGGACATGGAACAAAAGATTCCCCCCTTTGAAGTCCCTCTAGGTGGGGGGTGCCCTCGTCCATACCCTGCCAGAGGGGAACACCAGCCCCTCTCCCACTTCACACCAGCCCCACCCAGGACCACTCTGCAGGAAGGTTTGTCTGAGGCTGCAGAGCAGCGCTCTGGTGAGCTCTGATTCTCTCTGGCCATTCAGTTTGTCCCCCAGCAGCCAGGAGGCCGTGACATCCCCAGCCCAGCCACTCCTGCGGCCTCCCGCACTTCTGCTTTCTCACAGAGATTGCCAGCGCCCACAGGTTTCCGCGGCAGAGGGGTTGGGGGAGTTGGAAGCGGAACATTCTTTCAGTTCAAGTGCATGTAGAAGAAAGCTGATCAGGCAAAAGTGCCAAGACCGGGAGGGGGCGGGGCAGAGAGGGAGGGGGCCAGTCCCCAGGCCAGATCTCTAAAGGTTCAGCACCCAACACGATCAGCTCTTTGGAAAAAAGCCCATTAAAATCAGGCAACTGGCAGGGTGGGGAGCACATGGGAGGTTAATGGGGCACCGGCACCAGCAGGTTCTGGGGGCACCGGCACCAGCAGGTTCTGGGGGCACCGCACCAGCACTGGCAGGTTCTGGGGGCACTGCACCAGCACTGGCAGGTTCTGGGGGCACCGCACCTGCTCTGTTTGGCTTGGCTGTGTTATATTAGCAACCTGGGCTCTCTTCCCAGCACTGCCGGCAGTGCCCCTATGCAGGATCTTAGCTGTTTGCAGAATAGGTGACTGATAGTCCCGAGGGACCCGGATGAGCCTTGTCACAGCAGTCACTAGACTCCAGGGCTCCAGCTCAGCGGAGGGAGGGGCGCTCTCATCCTGTTCTCCTCCGGTCACATGAAAACAGACGTTAGCTCTGAAAACTGCAGCCCTTGTGATAAATTCACAAGAGTTGGCAACACCAGGAGCCGGCTCATTCCTGACTGCAGTAGAACCTCAGAGGTGCCGACCCCCTCGGGAATGTGTGAATTTGAAATGTTCGTTAACTCTGCACAAAACGCTCTGGTTGTTCTTTCAAAAGTTTGCAGCTGGACACTGGCTTATTACAGCTTTGAAACTTTACTATGCAGAAGAAAAATGCTGCTTTTAACCATCTTAATTTAAATGACAAGCACAGAAACAGTTTCCTTGTCAAATCTTTTTTTTTTGTAAGTTCCCCTTTTGTAGCAGTTTACATGTAACACAGCAGTGCTGTACTTGGGGGGTTGATTTGTGTCTGCTGCCGCCTGACTGCTGCTTCCAGCTGCAAACGCGGTGTGTGGTTGGCCGGTCAGGCTGTAACTCTGCGGTTCTCCTGCTTGGCTCTGCTCTCACGTTACCCCGCGGACTCGGGCCCTGTTTTCCGGCCGGAGGGGGCTGCGGCTGGGCGGGATGTGCCAGGGGCACCAGGGCTGGGTTCAGGGCAGGCAGAGGGAGGCTGGGTGCACCGGGGCGGGGCAGGCCCTGTTTCCTGCGGCAGCTGCCTCTCAGCATCGCCGCGGGCCAGGTGAGCGGGGCGCCGCTGGGGGCAGCCTCGGGCCTGGCAGCTGCGGGTGGGGGGCAAAGACCAGGCTGCACGTGCCCGGGTCCTGGGCTCGGCTCGGGTACAACACTCCCCCGCCATGTGCTCGGCCCCTCTGGGTCATGTGACCGGCTCGTCACGTGACCTCCCGGGGATTCCCGCGGGGCGAGGGGCGCTTTCATCAGCACGCTCCATCGCCTTTGAGGGCAGCGACCAATAGGAGCGAGTCAGGCCCCACCCCTTGACCAATCAGAAGGAGTGGGCGGGGCTGGTGGCTGGAGGGAGGCTGGGGCGGCCCTTGAGCTGCAGACGCTCGGGAGCTGCCGGGGCCGGGTTCGTGCGCTGCAGCCTCAGGTGCGGGGCCGGGGGCGACGCCGGGTAGGGGGGAGGCGCAGCCTGTGTTGAGCGACCTGCTGCCCGAGGTGCCCTGGGCCCGGTGGTGTAGCTGTGGGGTGCCCCCATGGCCCCCCTTCAGCCTGGCGTTTCCTGGGGGGCTGGCACGTGAGGCCCCGGGCTTGGGGTGGGTTGGAGCCGGGAGCCGGGAGCCTGCTGGTAACCGCCGGGGAGGCGAGTCTGCGGGCATGGCAGTGTCTCCCCCCCGCCCCGGCCTGGCAGGGTTCCCCGTTCCCTCCCAGCTCTGCAGCTCCCTCGGGGTCCCCGCCCCGCTCTGGGGTCGGGGCTGCTGGTTGCATTGTGTCCAGGGTGCAGTGGCTGGTTGGCACATGGGCCCCTGCTCGGGGGGGGTCGAGACAGAGGCCCGGTGCTGGAGTTGGGGTGTTCAGTGCAGCTCGACCTAGAGCCGAGCGTGACCTGCTGGGCCTGGCCGTGACTGGCTCTTGTGGGACAGGGAGGTGCCCATAGCCGGGTGCCCAGCTAGGCCGGCGTGTGAGCTGGACGGCTGCTCTCGCAGGGGACCTGAGTTCTGTTCCTGACTCTGGACCTGAGCTGTCCTGTCACCTTGGCAGGCCAGGCTAGCTCTGTGCCTCAGTTTCCCCTTCTGTAATGGTGGTGGGTGCTGCCCTTCCCCAGGGTTGTGTGGCTTACTGGGTGGTGCTGCATGGGCACGACTCCTGCTGGCGGCCTGTCCTCTCCTGGCTACCGAGGGCATGATTCATATCCCAGTGTGATGTGCGAGTGAGCAAAGAGACAGACTCATGTGACTAGCCCAGCGATGCTGCCTGGATCCCGGCGCACCTGCTTGGCGTCTCCTGTCCCTAGTGGGCACGCTCTGCCTCTCCCGGGCACCCTCCACCTTGCTTATCTTGGGGCGGGTTTGACCATGGTGTTACTATGTGGGATGACATGGTGCTGGCCCCCTCCGTGAGGGCCTGTGGCCCAGCTGGGTCTCCATGGCTAAAGGAGGTTGGATGTACGGCAGGCAAACGAGTGCATTAGCCATTGCACTAGGAATCGAGGGCTTTCTACCGTGCCGTGGCTAGGGAAGGGCGGCACTGTCTTCTCCCACACTCAGGCTTCCCCTCGCTAGGTCCCAGTAAAATCCAGAGCCGTGTCTCCACCAGGAGTTTGGGCTAATGCAGGCAGCTCTCTCCTCGTACCGCCACACCCACTGGGCGGTGAAGACTCCCCAAGTCCCTTCCCTGCTTGGTGGCTGTGCCCTGGCTCAGTGGGCCCGTCATGCCCCTGGCGTGTGGACGAGCTGCCTTGGACTGGACCTGGAATTGTCCAGGCAGGTTGCTGTGAGGCCGAGCTGTGTGGCCAGCACTTTCTAGTTTTGCTTCCCCATCTGGCTTCCCCTCCTCTGTCATGGGGTTTTGTTTCCTTCACAGCCGGTAGAAACCGGGTGCAAACTCAGCCATGTGAGTGAAGTAAGAGGAACTGGTGTAGGCAACCCCTGCCCCCAGCTCCAGTGCACTCGCTAGGATCTCTATTGCACACATGGACAGCGCTCCACATGAGCTGTAAACACCAGGTGCTACTTTCTGCTGTAAATGCTGTTACAGGTCTCGCCGAGGGCAAGGGGCAGCTCGGGTTAGGGAGTGCTATGGGACGCGCACGTGCCAGAGGCTCCTTTGTACAATCTAGGAGGGCACGTGGTGGCGGGTCCAGAATGCAGGTGTATCTAGGGGTGGGAAGCAGCAGCCGGGTGGGGGGAGAGACAGGAAGGTCCTTTGCTTGTGTCTGTGTGTCATGTGACCACAGGAAGGCACTTCTGGGCATGCTTGTGCTGAGAGGTGGGAATTGACCCCTACTCGGGGGAGGCATTATCCCCTGGCAGATGGGGAAACTGAGGCCAAGGGAGGGAACTTGTCCCTGGTCACTCAGCAGGTCAGTTGTGTGCTAGCAATGGGAGATGGGTCCTGGCACCCAGCTTGGTGTGGGGAGGGCTTCTTTCCTGTTAGAGCCATGGGAGCTGTGCTCCTGGGAGAGTCCCGAGGATTGCAAGGAGCTGAGGTTCAGCGTGTGCCCTGTTCCCACCATGGGCTTATGAACCCTGCCCAGAGCCAGACCCACTTTGCTTCCCCTTACCAAGCCCCCATTGTCTAGGGGGCTCAGAAGGGATTGGGAGCCAGTTTGGTCCCCAGCTTTGCCACTGACTGGCTGCCTGAACTTAGCCCACTCGCAATCCCTCTCTGTGCCTCAGTTTCCCCACGTGTAAAATGGGGCTCCCCCCTCCTGTGGCTAGGTGCTGCAGTTTGTCAGTGCAGCCTGTCCCGGGGTGGGGGGGGGGGGGGGGGGGGGGTGAGATCTGCCGTGAAAGGCTGCTGAGCCGCCAGGGCTCGCACTCTCAGGCTCGGCGATAACATCGGTGATGAGCAGGGCAGGGGGGTTAGCTAACCACACCGTCACCCAGAGCCTCGCACCCAGGCCGGGAGGCTGTCCCTGTGGTGGCTGCTCTCCCACAAGTGCTTATCGCCCCTGTCTGGCTGTGACCTGCCTCTCCTGCCTGCTGACAAGAGCGCTGGGCTGGAGGCGGGAGGAGCCAGAACCAGACTCCCAGGCCTGGCTGGCAGGCACGGGGAAGCGCGTGGGCGGGGGGGAAGTGAGAGCGTGTGCGGGGGGGGAGCAGCCCTGTTGGCGCGGAGCAGCCCTGGTGCTGGGCCCAGACTCTCCAGGCTGAGTTGGGTGCTGGGGGCCAAGGGTGCAGCGTTCCAGGGGCAGAGGGGGACTTGCGGGGTGAGAGGCCCAGTGCCAGGGGTTGCTCTCCTGGGGGGAGGAGGGGATCTGGCCCTGATTTGCCCTGTGAGCAAACACTGAGCTGTCTACGCGGTGGCACTGTGTGTGTGTGGGGGGGGGACAGGACAGAACTGCCTCTGCTCTGGGCTGCGGCATGGGGTGAGGGCCGCGTGCAGGGCTCCTGCACCGCCAGGCGATGCTATCGGGGAGCCGCGGCTGAGGGTTGCGTCTCGTGGTTACAGTGCATGAGGCGAACGCTGCTAGACGCGCATGCAGCTGCCGGGGCCTGGAGCCAGGTGGAGGGCAGGCACACGTCTCCATGCCCACGGGCAGGGGCCGGGTGAGACGCCTCCTCCCACCCCCGATGGAGGCAAGCGAACCCTGATCTCTGTCCCAGCAGGACTCTGTGGGGGGGGGGGAGGAGAGCCCGGGGGGCCCTGTGCTTTGCTGATGGGTGGGGCGGCTGGGAGCAGGATGGGACAAGGATTCCCTGGCTGCAGGGAGTGAAACTCCTGGGGCTCTGGTGGGCTGGCTGGGGGGGGTGCTCTGGGCAGCGCCGGAGCCATGGGACGATCGTCAGGCCTGGCCCAGCCAATGCTGGGGCTCTGGTTCCAGGATCGAACGCACTGGGGAGTGGGGGGAGATGAGTCATGGCTCCGGCCCAGGCCTGCTCAGCGCTATCCCACACCACACCACACCCCCTGTCTCTGAGGGGCTTCCCGGGGGGGTGAGCGACGCCTGCCCCACTGTTCAGGGCTCGTCTCTTGAATTCAGGCAGGGGGAGATGTTCCCCGCCTGACGCAATGGGCACTTGGCTCTGCCTGCCATTGGGGGGGCGCCGTGAACACAGTGCGGGGAGGGGGGGGGGTGATTTCCAACCCCCCCCCCCCCCGAGTTCTGTCCAGGGGACACCTGCAATTGCTGGCAGGCGTGCGGGTGTGAGCGCTTCCCCGGGCCACAGCGGCGCTACAGAAATGTACCGAGCTGTGTGTCCCCCCCCGGCACACCGCCCGCCCACCTGCTCTCTCAGCACCTCCCTGGTCTCAATACAAACCCTGCCTGCCCGGCCGGCCTGTGGGGTCTGTGCCATGGTCACACGTGGGACCCAGCCTAGCGGGGCCCATGGCTGAGTGGCAGTGGGCCCGGTTCACCCAGGTATGACTCCAGAGTCACCTGCAGCAGACAGGGAGGGGAGGGTGGCTAGCCCCTTCCAGCCCGAACGTCCCAGAGCAGAAGGAATGAGCCGTCCGGCCCCTCCCTGGCCGGGGTCGTGGGCCTCGTCAGCTCACAGCAGGGCGGGAGAGGACTCCAGAGTCCTGGCTCTGTGTTCTAAGCACTGGCCTGCACTTCTCTAGCTCAGAGGGGCTGTGAAGCCGGGGGGCGGAGGGGGCAGACGCGTCTCAGACAGGCCCAGCTGCTTCCCAAGCTGCTGTGCCCTGATATGCTGCTCGCGTTTCCGCCTCTCTGCTGCATCCGTGTTTCTGCTGGCCTGCGGCCAGATCCCCACTGGAGCCGCGCGCCGGGGGAGGGGGCCATGCTGGAGATCTGGGTGGAAGCTCTTACCGGCCTGGACTTTGGGCCGTGGGGCTGGTTTGGTCACTAATCCCCTCCCAGGGCTGGTTCCCAACAGCGAGGGGGCGGAGGCTGCGTGCCAGGGCCTAGCCCTCTCCAGCTGAACCCTGCATCGTGCCAGCAGCTCTGAGCAGCGTAAGGCGGCTGTGCAGCCTCCGGGGGCTTTCCCCGGGCGCGGTTGGGCACTGTGGGATGGGCACGAGGCAGTGTCACAACAGGGGCAGTTGCAGTGCTGGTGGGTTCCAGCCGGAGGGGAGCGGGAGGGACAGCTGGTGTGACACTGCACCTGAACCACAGCCTCCACCCCCAGCGCTGGGACCCGCTGGTCCAACCAGCCGCTCAGCGCAGCCGCGGAGTCACCGGCACAGCCAAGGCCCTCACCTAGAAGCAGGCTGGTGCCAGAGAACAGCTCTCGGAGGGGGCGGGGGGCCCTGGCTGGGGAAGTGGCCTGCTGCGTTAGCCAAGGGTGTGGGGCTGGTGTTGTGGCTGCTTTTGTGCAGTGGGGTCTTCTGGTTCAGGGGTGGGAGTTCAGGAGTAAGTACTTACTCCCATTTTACAGATGGGGAAACTGAGGCACAGAGGCAGGGGAGTGACTCCGCTTGTCCCTGGTTGCACAGCATGTCGGGAGCAGAGCCAGGGACAGAACCCAAGAGTCCTGCTTCCCTCCCCCAGCTGTGTCTGGGGTTCTGCCGAGCCCCACAGCCAGCTGGCGGCTCAGGGTTAAAGCCAGGTGCCCCAGGAGACATGGTAGGGTGAGGTGGCTAAGCAGCTGTTGGCTGGTCCCTTGCAGGTTCTCGCCCCAAGGATGTGGTCGCTCGTGCCATTGTGGCTGGCACTTTCTGGAGCGGTGGCCTCCCTGCGGTGCCCCGATGGGCGGCTGTGCCAGGGGCTTGACGTCTGCTGCCGGGATCCCGGAGGGGACGGCTATGTCTGCTGCCCCCTGTCTCTGGTGAGTGTCTGTGTCACATCCCGAGCGAAGGCTGGCGGGGTCGCTATGGGCGGTGAAGGTCTCTCAGCCTGGCGTTCGCCCTCCCCGTGCCACTGGTGGTGCCCCCACCCCGTGCAGAGCCAGCTGCTCTGTCCTGCGTGGAGCAAGCTCGCTGGGTCTCTGGCCAGTGCCCGAGTGCCCCAGCTGGCGGGACGCTGCAGGGGCTGAGCTGCTCTCGTGGCTGGGGGCAGTGAGGCTGAGGGGTGTGAAGGGAGTCGCTCCTGGGGACGGGAGGAAGGGCCCGGGTTGGGGGGGAGCATTGTCATAACCAAGATCCCCGGCGGAAGCCGTGTTGCAGAACCTGGCTGTGATTTACTGCCCTGCTTGCCTCATCTGCTGCCCCACCCCAGCCTGCCGGGAAGCTGTGGTTAACCCTCCCGCACCGGGTGCTGGGGCCCTTCCCCCACGGGGGTGCGATCCAGTCGCTTTGTGCCCCCTGGAGCAGCCTGGGCCCACTGTCTGGGAGTGAACAGGACTCCCTGCCCTGAGCTCTGCGTGCTGGGGGGCAGCCCCTGGTCTAGACACCAGGGCTAAAACCCCCAGCCGATAATGGGTAGAAACTGCCGAAGCTCAGGGGTCTCCTGCCCTGTCGCAGCTGCCCCGGGCAGAGCTGGGACCCCAACCGGGCCAGCCAAGGGGAAGGGACCTGCCCGCCAGCACCCTCCTGGTGGCACTGGTGCCCAACGTGGAAAGCAGACATGTCTGTGCCCTTCCCAGCCCGGGCTGTGAGCGCTTGCTGTACACCTCCCCCACTGAGAGCCCGGCACCCCTGGGGTGGGATCTGGGGGTGTTTGAGGGTCTGCCCCCAAGCCATGACTCAGCCCCCCTGCTCTGACCAGGAGCCAGTGGGTGGTTTTGGGGGCCATTGTGCTCTGGGCTCCCTGCACTGCATCCCCCTCACCCTCTGCCTCCTCCACTAGGGCTCCCCGCACTCCCTGCCTATGACCCAGGCCAGTAACGTGGCCAAGCCGGCCGGGACCGTGTGCCCCGATGGGACCCAGTGCCCCGCGGAATACAGCTGCCTGCGCACGTCAGCCGGCTCCTTCAGCTGCTGCCCATTGTCGGAGGTAAGCGCCTTGCCCGGGGGGTGGGGGCCTCCAGCTTGTACTTGGGTCGTGAGCGGCTGTACCCACAGTCCCATGGGGAGCTGCCGGGCTGGACCATTCTCCCCAGAGAGCTTCCTGGCCAGCTGCCAGGCTGGTTCAGGCCCTGCCTGTAGGCAGGGTGGGGGGAGAGGGGTCTCCCCGGTGGTCAGTGGAAATACCTTCCACCCAGGGCATAGTTACACTGTGGAACTCCCTGCTGCAGGTCGTCACTGAGACCAAGAAGGGATTGGCTGTTTCTGTGGGTCCCAGGGACATCCCGAGTTGTCACCGTTGCTGCTAGCACAGACGGGAGCTCAGACCTCCTCCTTCCGGGCTTCAGCCCGACTCTGATTAGGATGAGGCCTTCCTGGGGGCCAGATTATCCCACAGCTACTGTGGGGCTTCTTGGTTCACCTGGGGCTGGCCCCTGCTGGAGACAGGACATGGGGCTGGCCGGCCCGTGGTGCCCATGTGGGAGGAGAAGGCGTGGGGGCGGTACAGTGCTGGGAGTTACCGGCTGCAGAGTGGATTGTAGGGCACGGCTGTGGCTCTCCCCTGGTCCTGATCTCCTGCTTGGCCAAGGGCTGGGTGTTTTCCTTTGCCTCCCCGCCCCCAGCCCAGGACAGCCAGTGGAGTGAGCAGCATTTGTTCTGGCCTGGGGAAAGCAGCCCTTCTCCAGTGCTTAGAACCGGGGGTCTCAGGACCCCTGGGTTCTGTTCCCCATCCTCTGCCACGGAGTCCTGTCCCCTCACTGTGCCTCAGTTTCCCCATGGGGGGGGGTACTGTTGGGGTCCAGGGCTTGGAGCTGCTTGGTGCTGGTGTCCATCTGCCTTGGGTGCATTCCTGTGGCTGCTCCCAGCCCCCGTTGCCTGTCCTGGGGTTCAGGGTGCTGGGATATGCTGGCTGTGCCGCCCAGAGCCATCTCCTGTCTCTCCTCAGGCCGTCGCCTGCGCCGACAGGCATCACTGCTGCCCCCGGGGGTCCCACTGCAGTGCCGACGGCAAATCCTGCTTTGTGCTCCCAGGTATGGGGCTGGAGGTGGGGTCGGGGGGGGGGCCGACATGACCTCCGGGTGTCCTGGGCCCCTGTGTCCGAGCATGGATGCTGTACGACACAAGGGGACAGCCTCTGGCCCCGGGTCTGGTGCCGACCTGGCTCTGCCAGATGCCAGGAGCTCTGCCCAGTGCCCAGCAGCTCATGACGCCCTCTAGCGGCCCCGCCACATGCCTGACTGCACTGGTGCGGGAGGGCTTGGCTTCTCGTCCTCCAGCTGGTGGCTTGTGGGGGGCAGGGTCTGTAGCAGGAGGTTTCCCATAATACTGGGGGACAGGGGCTGGTGGATTCCCCTCCCCAGGTCCCAGTGGGTCTTGGACTCCCCCGGGGGGGCCCTGGAGCAAGAGACTCCAGCTGGCACCTTCTGGTGAGCTGGTGGAGTTGCTTGCTTGCCCAGGTGGTGTCTGCCGAGTGGCTCTGCCTGCGGGCGAGGGGCTGAGGGCAGAGCTGCCCTGGCTTCTCCCTGCTGAGTGCCAGGCGCTGGGCGTGCTCTTGGCAGGTCTCCCAGCCGCTGGTGCTGTCCAGTGCCCTGATGGCGAATCAGAGTGTCCCAATGAGTCCACCTGCTGCATGATGCCCACTGGCTCCTGGGGGTGCTGCCCCATGCCACAGGTACCGGATGGCAGGAAGAGGGCTTGGGGGGGGGGGGGNGGGGGGGGGGGGGGGGGGGGGGGGGGGGGGGGGGGGGGGGGGGGGGGGGGGGCAGGACTCGTATACAGGGGCCGTGGGTAAGGGTTGGTTCTGGGGCAGCTGTGCCAAGCCCAGGGCAAGGCGCTGGTGTGAGGGTGTGCTGGGGGTCGAGGTGGGGGCCAGGCGGGGCTGGCCTGGGGGCTGGTGAGGGAGGGAGCTGGGGGAGTTGCTGGCTCCCCTCTCTGCTCTGCCACGCCCCATATCTCTGGCAGGCCGCCTGCTGCGCGGACAAGGTGCACTGCTGCCCCCATGCCACCACCTGCGACCTGGAACATTCCCGCTGCCTCTCAGCCACTGGGGAGCAGCCCCTGGGCAGCAAGGTGCCGGCCCGGAAGCGAGCGCCGTGGCAGGGAGTGCCAGGTACGGCATGGCCAGGGGGTGGGGAGCGGTCCTATGGGCTGCTCGGCCCCACGTGTGGGGGGTCCCGGGCAGCAGGCTGGAGGGGCTCGGCTCCCCTTGCCATGTGGTGTCCTCTGCGTTGGGCCCCACACCCTGGCTGGAGGAGTGAGCCAGCCCCTTGTCTAGGGGGTGCTGTGCTACGGGCACTTCCCTGGCCTAAACCCCTGGGCAGCCCCCTGCCCTGCATCATCATGGAAGACACTTGTTACAGGGCTGCTCGGGCAGCCAGAATGGCCCTGGGATCCTGGGCGGTGGGGTGTGTGTGGGAGGTGCCGTCAGGGTCCTGGTGGAGCAGCCGCTGGGGGGTGTTGGTCTGTGCCCCCCTGACCTCCCTTCCCCTGTCCTCCCCAGTCTCGCTCGGCGTGATCACCTGCCCCGACCACCAGTCAGCGTGTCCTGATGGCACCACCTGCTGCCAGCTGCCCACCAGCCAGTACGGCTGCTGCCCACTGCAGAACGTGAGTGAGGATGGGGCGGGCAGGGTAGGGGGTGAGTTACGTGTGTCCCCCCCGCCCCCCTCCCAGGGTATTCTGTGAGCTGCCCGTTCCCTCTGCCCCTCCTGGTGTCCTAGGGCAGCCAGGCGCCTCCCATGACTTGAGATGTCTGTGCCCCACTGTGCCAGCCCCTTTCGGATTGACGCCTGCCACATGGCACAGAGGTGCTGCAGAGCCCGGTCTGGGCGGATTAAACCCAGCCCCCGTTACAACGCTGCCCCAGCCAGGCCTGTGGAGAGGAGAGAACCAGGCTGGGGGGAGGGGAGCGGGCTGCAGGGGCAGGGACACCCCCAGGTGCGGGTCTCACTGCACATAACGGGGCACCTGGCACTCTGCGCCATGTCTCTCAGCGGGCAGCCAGCCAGGCTGCGCTGCCGCTTGTCTCCTGCCTCGGGACTGGCACCAGCCATCTGCCCACTCGGCCGCCTCCCCTGGTATCTGCCCCAGACTGGGCGTGACTCCCACCGGGAGGGGTCACCTCCCTGTGCTGAGCCTCAGGTGCCAGGTTCATGCCAGGCTGGGCAGGCGGGTTCCCTCAGGCTGCTCTGGGCATGTCACGGCTCCTGGGGGGCCCCTCTCAGAAGTTCCAGTTGTTGAGCTCTGTCCCCTAGCTGGTCCCCCCAGAAGCGGCTGCTTTTCAGCACTGCTGGGGGCTGGGCGCTGGGTGTGCCCAGGGAAGATGCTGTAGAACTGGCTGGGGCCTAGGGGGCTCTGCCAGCCAAGCTTTCGCCTGCAGGCACCTCCTGCCTCCTCGTGACGGGCTGGCGGCTACCTGGTGCTGAGCCCCTGGGGGACATCCCCCCACCCCACCAGTGGTTGGCTGCCCCGGAGCCCCGGGGCCCTGGCCGTACAATGGGTCTAACTGGGCACGGGTTCTTCTCTGGCACTCCAGGCCGTGTGCTGCAGTGATCGCCTGCACTGCTGCCCCCAGGGCACCACCTGCGACCTGCGCCACTCGAAATGTGCCTCGACGCTGGGCCAGACACAGCCTCTCACCCGGCTCCTGGACGCCTCCGAGAGAGGTAGGAGACGGGGGGAGGGGAAAGGAAAGGGATGCTCTGATAATGCCACACAGGTTCTGGGACCTTGCCGCCCCCTTGGGGCAGCAGTGCCAGGTGGCTGGGGACCAGGGACCCTTCCCTTTGCAGTGGGCACTGGAGTGGCACAGCCCAGTGGGAATGGAGAGGGGGAGCCCCCAGAGCCGGTCCCTGCAGCCTGCTCTGTGGATGTCTCCAGGGATTCCTTCCCCTGGGGCCTCCACCTGCTCACAGTGGGGTGGGCACTTCCCGAGGCTGCCCTGGGGCCACAAGCCCCACTGGGCCCCATCCTGTCCCAGCCCAGAGGAAGGGTCCGGCTCTGACCACTGGGTGTCGCTCCCCAGCTCGAGACGTGCGCTGCGAGGAGCAGACCAGCTGTCCTGACGGCTGCACCTGCTGCAGGGGCGACACAGGGGCCTGGGCCTGCTGCCCCCTGCCGGAGGTACGGGGAGTGGGGGGAGGCATCTCCTGGCAAGGTGGGGCTTAGTCTAGGTCTTGGAGGTTCCTGCTGCCCCACAAGGGGGAGGGACAGACCCTGCCAGGAGCCGCCCCGCCCCAAGGTGCTGGCCAGCCACTGCTCCTGCTCATACGTACCCCCCCACTGCTCCCAGCCCTGCCCCCCCCCCCCCAGATGCTGGCCAGCCTGCCCTTCACCCCCTCCTGCAGCCCTGCCCCTCCCCTGGGTGCTGGCCAGCTGCCCCTTCTTAGCTATACGCTCCATCCCCCCCCGGTGCTGGCTGGCCACCCCCTCCCCCCATAAGCCCTCTTCCCCCCGCCCCCCGTGCAGGCCAGGGGCCCAGAATCACTGACTCTCCTATATGCTAATAAGCTCCTCCCCCCCGCCCAGGCCGTGTGCTGCCAGGACCACGTCCATTGCTGCCCCAAGGGATACACGTGCGACCCGGAGGGGGGCAGCTGCCAGCCGCCCGCCACCCCCATCCCCTGGCTGGAGAAAACCCCGGCGCGAGTGCGAGCGCCCCCTAGGGGCCGAGACGTGCGCTGCGACGAGCAGACCAGCTGTCCTGACGGCAGCACCTGCTGCAGGCTGGCCACGGGGGCCTGGGGCTGCTGCCCCCTGGTGGAGGTAGGTTGCAGCGCGGGCTACAGGACACGGCTCTGGGGTGTCTCCTGTTGAGGTTGGCTGTGGGCGCAGGGTGGGACTTGGCCAGTGAGCACGTTTCCGGGAGCAGGGGGAGCCGGCTAAGAGCTGCCCTTGCTCCCCTGCCCGCACCATGTTCCTGCTGCCCCAGGGGCGCCCTGGAAGGCAGAGCAGGGCTGGGACTCCTCTGCGTAATTACCAGCCCGTAGCGGGGGGGACCCTGCTCCAAACCCCTGGGGTCTCTGACTGAGACAGGGCATTGTGGGTTGGGATTGAGGGGCCCCAGCAGAGCTGGGGCGGGGGAGAGCCCAGGGCTGGAATAGCACCAGGGAGCCGCAGGGCTGCGGGTCAGGGCTGAGGAGCACCCAGCGGAGGAGGGGAGAGGTGGGGCTGGGGGGCGCCCAGCGGAGGAAGGGGAGAGGTGGGGCTGAGGAGCACCCAGCGGAGGAGGGGAGGGGGGGGGCTGGGGGGCGCCCAGCGGAGGAAGGGGGGGGGTGCGTGTTGTCATTACACATGCTGAGTCTCCTCCCCCCGCCCAGGCCGTGTGCTGCCAGGACCACGTCCATTGCTGCCCCAAGGGATACACGTGCGACCCGGAGGGGGGCAGCTGCCAGCCGCCCGCCCCCCCCATCCCCTGGCTGGAGAAAACCCCGGCGCGAGTGCGAGCGCCCCCTAGGGGCCGAGACGTGCGCTGCGACGAGCAGACCAGCTGTCCTGACGGCAGCACCTGCTGCAGGCTGGCCACGGGGGCCTGGGGCTGCTGCCCCTCGCCGGAGGTACGGCGCGGAGCGGGGTTGTCCCTGGCAGCGCTGCCCTTAGTTTAGGTTTTGGGGCAGTGGTTCTCAAACTGTGGGTCGGGGACTCTGTTTTAATGGGGTTGCCAGGGCTGGCTTAGACTTTCTGGGGCCTGGGCTGAAGCCCGAGGGTGGTAGGGCTCAGATTACAGGCCCCCTGCCTGGGGCTGCAGCCCTTGAGCTCTCTCTCCCCTCTCCCCCCCCCCCCCCCCC
>QXTE01000385.1:23950-74564 GCA_003942145.1 Platysternon megacephalum | reverse complement strand
GGGGCTGGGGGGCGCCCAGCGGAGGAAGGGGAGAGGTGGGGCTGGGGGGCGCCCAGCGGAGGAGGGGAGAGGTGGGGCTGGGGGGCGCCCAGCGGAGGAAGGGGAGAGGTGGGGCTGGGGGGCGCCCAGCGGAGGAAGGGGAGAGGTGGGGCTGAGGAGCACCCAGCGGAGGAGGGGAGAGGTGGGGCTGGGGGGCGCCCAGCGGAGGAAGGGGGGGGGTGCGTGTTGTCATTACACATGCTGAGTCTCCTCCCCCCGCCCAGGCCGTGTGCTGCCAGGACCACGTCCATTGCTGCCCCAAGGGATACACGTGCGACCCGGAGGGGGGCAGCTGCCAGCCGCCCGCCCCCCCCATCCCCTGGCTGGAGAAAACCCCGGCGCGAGTGCGAGCGCCCCCTAGGGGCCGAGACGTGCGCTGCGACGAGCAGACCAGCTGTCCTGACGGCAGCACCTGCTGCAGGCTGGCCACGGGGGCCTGGGGCTGCTGCCCCTCGCCGGAGGTACGGCGCGGAGCGGGGTTGTCCCTGGCAGCGCTGCCCTTAGTTTAGGTTTTGGGGCAGTGGTTCTCAAACTGTGGGTCGGGGACTCTGTTTTAATGGGGTTGCCAGGGCTGGCTTAGACTTTCTGGGGCCTGGGCTGAAGCCCGAGGGTGGTAGGGCTCAGATTACAGGCCCCCTGCCTGGGGCTGCAGCNCCCCCCCCCCCCCCCCCCCCCCCCCCCCCCCCCCCCCAGGCAGCGGGGCTCAGGCTTCCGTCCCCCCTCCTGGGGTCATGAGTTTTTGTTGTCAGAAGGGGGTTGCGGTGCAGGGAAGTTTGAGAACCCCTGTCTTGGATGATCCTGCTGCCCCACAAGGGGAGGGAGGGACCCTGCCTGGAGCTGTCCCCTCCCCGGTGCTGGATGGGCCCCTCCTGCCCCAGGTGCTGGCCAGCTGCCCCACCATCCGGGTGGTGTCAGCTGCCCTTCTCTCCTCTTCCCCCCCCCCCCCCCCCCAAATGCCAGTAGGGGAAGGGGGGGGCTGCGGGTCGGGGCGGGCGGGCGCCCAGCGGAGGAGGGGAGAGGTGGGGCTGGGGGGCGCCCAGCGGAGGAAGGGGAAGGGTGGGGCTGCGGGTCGGGGCTGGCGGGCGCCCAGCGGAGGAGGGGAGAGGTGGGGCTGGGGGGCGCCCAGCGGAGGAGGGGAGGGGTGGGCCTGGGCGGCGCCCAGCGGGGGCAGGGGCGGGGGGGGCCGGGGGGGCGCCCAGCGGAGGCGGGGAGGGGGGGGGCTGGGGGGGGCCCAGCGGGGGGAGGGGGGTGTGCGTGTTGTCATTACACATGCTGTGTCTCCGCCCCCCGCCCGGGCCGTGTGCTGCCTGGACCACGTCCATTGCTGCCCCAAGGGATACACGTGCGACCCGGAGGGGGGCAGCTGCCACCAGGCCCTGCTCTCTGTGCCCTGGGCACCCAAGGCTCCAGCTCACATTACTGGCGCCGCCCAGAGCCGAGGCGTGAAGTGCAACCAGACGGTCAGCTGCGAGGACGGGCAGACCTGCTGCAAGAGCGGGATGGGCTCCTGGGCCTGCTGCCATCTGCCAAATGTGAGGGTGGGGAGGGGGGAGGGGGGGTGTACCCATCTCTTGCCTCTGCAGGTGCACTGCCCACCCCGCCACTAGGTGTGCCCTGGCTCCTCACAGCCATGGTGGTGCCCTGTGGCTGCGCTGTGCCCTACCTCGCCCCTTGGCCTGAAGAAGGATGTCTCTAGGGCTTAAAGTGCGAGCCAGGACTCCTGGGTTCTCTCTCCGGCTCTGGGAGAGAAGTGGGGTCTGGTTGGTTAGAGTGGGTCGGGGGCCAGGGCTCCTGGGGTGTCGCTCCGGCTCTGGGAGGGGAGGGGGGGCTGGCGGGCTAGGGCGGGGCGGGCGCCAGGACTCCTGGGTCCTCTCTCTGGCTGTGGGCGAGGCGGGGGGTCTGGTGGGTTAGAGTGGGTCGGGGGCCAGGGCTCCTGGGGTGTCGCTCCGGCTCTGGGAGGGGCGGGGGGTCCGGTGGGTTTGAGCGGGTCGGGAGCCAGCACTGCTGGGTTCTCTACCTGGCACTGGGAGAGAAGTTGGGTCTGGTGGGTTAGAGCGAGTCGGGAGCCAGGACTCCGGGGTTCTCTCTCCGGCTCTGGGAGAGGGGTGGGGGCTGGTTGGATAGAGTGGGGCGGGAGCCAGGACTCCTGGGTGCTCTCTCCGGCTCTGGGAGGGGCGGGGGGTCCGGTGGGTTTGAGCGGGTCGGGAGCCAGCACTGCTGGGTTCTCTACCTGGCACTGGGAGAGAAGTGGGGTCTGGTTGGTTAGAGTGGGTCGGGATCCAGGACTCCTGGGTTCTCTTTCCGGCTCTGGGAGAGGTGTGGGGTCTGGTGAGTTAGCGCGGGTCGGGAGCCAGGTCACCTGGGTTCTCTTCTTGGCTTTGGGAGCGAAGTGGGGTCTGGTGGGATAGAGCGGGTCGGGAGCAAGGCCTCCTGGGTTCTCTTCCCGGCTCTGGGAGCGTAGTGGGGGCTGGTGGGTGAGAGTGGGTCGGGAGCCAGGTCTCCTGGGGTCGCTCGCCGGCTCTGGGGGCGAGGGGGGGGCTGGTGGGTTAGAGCGGTTCGGGAGCCAGGACTCCGGGGTTCTCTCTCCGGCTCTGGGAGAGGAGTGGGGTCTGGTGGGTTAGAGCAGTGGTTTTTCAAACTGGGTCGTGACCCAGAATTGGGTTGCAGCGGCTCTGGTCAGCACCGCCGACTGGGCCGTTAAAAGTCCCGTTGGTGGTGCTGCCCGGCTAATGCAGGCTAGTGCCTACCTGTTCCCACACCGTGCTGCACCCCGGAAGCGACCAGCAGCAGGTCCGGCTCCTGGGTGGGGGGGCCAATGGGAGCTGGGGGGGGTTGCCTGTGAGCGAGAGCTGCGTGGAGCTGCTTGCGCGCCTCTGCCTAGGAGCCAGGCCTGCTGCTGGCCGCTTCCGGGGTGCAGCGCAGTCCGGGTGCCAGGACAGGCAGGAAGTGTTAGCACCCCCGCTGACCAGGAGCCACCTGCAGTAAGCCCGTGCCCCAGCCCTGAGCCCCACCCAAACCCAGAGCCCCTTCCTGCACCCTAAACCCCTCATCCCCAGAGCCTGCACCCAGAGCCCTGCCCCAGCCCTGAGCCCCCACGATCCCCTCATTCCCAGCCCCAACCCTCTGCGCCTCCCAAACCCCTCATCCCCAGCTCGGTTCGGTCACGGGCATCAACAATTTTCTTCAACTGTCGCCAGAAAAAAAGTTTGAAAACCACTGGGTTAGTGTGGGGGGAGGGGTCAAGAGCCAGGACTCCTGGGTTCTCTCCCTGGCTGTGGGAGGGTGGTGGGGTCTGGTGGGTTAGAGGTGTGGGGGGAGGGGTCAGGAGCCAGGGCCCCTGGGTGACGCCCTGCGGACCTTGCCAGGCTGCTCTGTCTCTGCTGGGGCTGGCTGACCCCTCTCTCCCCAGGCTGTGTGCTGTGAGGATCACCAGCACTGCTGCCCATGGGGCTACACCTGCAACCTGGCCACACAGAGCTGCGAGAAGCACCAGGCCGGGCGGGTGCTGCCCGTGGACCTGAGCCTCTCCGCCTCCCTGCTGCCCGCCAGCCCGGAGCCCAACAATGACGTGCCCTGCGATGCCCAGCACTACTGCCATGCCCATCAGACCTGCTGCAAGGCTGCCGCTGGTGCCTGGGCTTGCTGCCCCTACCGTGCGGTGAGGGACCCCGGGGGGGAGAGGTGCTGCCTGCCCTGGAACAGCACAGAGCCCTGCAGCTCACGGCTCCAACATCTGCCCAGCCCCTCCCGCCGGCTGCCTGCTGCAGACCCTGGACCTCGGCCCCTCCCAGCTGCTGCCCCTGCCCCCAGCTGCCTGCCTCAGCCCCCAGCCATGCTGTGCCCAGGGCTGGAGGTCATTCTATGGGCCGGGCCACTGGCAGGGGAACCAGGGGGAGGTTGGGGACTGTGACCTGCCCCAGCTGCAGGGCAGCTGCTTCGTCTCCGGGGGACCCCTCTGTGCTCCAGCCGGGCTGCCCCCAGCAGACAGTAACACGCCTTTTGTTTCTCTGCAGGGCTCCTGCTGCTCCGACATGCGCCACTGCTGCCCCTGGGGCTACCGATGCTCCGAGTCAGGCCTCGACTGCAAGCGGCGCTGGCCCCTGCGCTGGGACGCCGGCCCCCCCCGGCCCCACAGGGTGCTGTGAGGTGCCTGTGGGGGCACCCCCAGTCCCTCAGGCCGGCCCAGCGCTGAGGGGGGAGTCGGGATTGCTCTGGCCCCTCCGTCTCTGTCTCACTTCCAGCCTCGGGGCCCTTTTCTCTGGCTGCCCCAGGGCATGCAGGCCCTATTCTNGGGCCCGGCCCCCCCCCCCCCCCCCCCAGACCCCCTGGAGCTAAGGACGTGGGGCTGAGCACATGGGAGAGCCCCCCTTGCCGTGGGAGTTTAACCCCGTCCGCAGCAGTGTGGGTGCATGCATCCGGGTGCTTCATCCTCTGCTCCCATTGCTGCTGCCACCCCACAAAGGTCCCACGGGCACCAGGAGTGGCCCTTTCCTCCTGAAGGTTAAGGGTACCCTCCTCCCCCCACTCTAGGCTCTTCTCCTTTTGCAGGGGCCTTGAAGCTGGGCTGGGCCAGGCCCTGCTCCCCCACCACCCGGGAGCCAGGGAAGCTGGGCTGCTTTGCCTTCTACACCCCTGGGGGCATCTGCATCTCCATCTCCCTCCATTTCTCCCTGGCACTCGGGCCCCTCCCTGTGTCCTGTTGTGCTGGATGTGAAAGCTGGGGCTGGGAAGGCAGTGTGGGGGGCTGGAACATGGGCACTGCAGAGTCTGGCTCCTGGCACCCTCCTACCCCGCTCCCTGAATGTGCATTGCCCTGAGCTCGTGCCTGCACTGTCTGCTGGGCACGTCCTTCTTCTAGCCCCCCTGTTCCAGGGGTCTCTGCTGCCTGCCCGAGAGCCCAGGGCTGGATGGGCACCATGCCCTCTGGTCACCAGCTCCCTTGCCTCTGAGTGCCCCACCCGTGGCTGGGGCCTGGAAGAGAGTGAGAACCAATAAAGGGTGTGGCGGAAGGTGCTGGTGTCAATCCTGTCTCCTTCCCCCAGCCCAGGGGGCCGTGCCCTCCCTGCTCTGCCCTGTAACAGAGCTGGCCGCCTGCGCCCCCTGGCATGCAGCTGTGGCCCATCCAGCTGAGTGGGGAGCACCCAGTGGGGCGTGGGCCCACGGCCTGCCTTGGGCAGTGATTGGGTGCAAAGCGGCAGCTCTGAGGTTCTGCCTTGCAGGAGAATGGCACAGAACCACCTGCCAGCCTCCCCTGGGCAGCTGCCAGGTGTTATTCTGAGCCCAGCTTTGCTTTAATGTAAATGGGGTCAGAGTGGGACAGGCTCGTGTGCTGGCTGCCAGCCTTGCTCAGCACCCAGCTGAGCTCCAGAGCAGCATTGCACAGCCACCAACTGGCTGCCCTCCCCGCGGTACCCACCAGCCCGGGGGAGCCCTGCTTTTGCATTCCAGCGGGCCTTACAGCCCTGGCACTCGTGCTCGTCCCGGGCCCAGCCTGACCCATGTTGCTGCTATGCAGGCCCCAAGAAGGGGCAAGGAGCCGTCAGCACTGAGCGAGTGTCCCTCAAACCGGCTGACCTGGCTGCTCTGCAATAACCACCCCTGGAGCTAGCTAAAGAGCTGGGCCCCCGAGGGGAAACAGGCCTGGCCTGGCCTAGCATTGCACAGCTGCGAGCTGACGGGCAGCCGGCTCATGGCACCGCGCATATGGAGGAACCAGCCGGACACGGGCAGGGGTTGAAGGGTTTTATATATTAATGCCATTCTAGAGAACACATGGGGGGGCCATAGGCCAAGCTGGCCCCAGCCTCACTCCCTGGATAAAACTCCGGGGGTTTCACGTGCAGCCCATGGGCTGGAGGGGGCACCAGGGTCCGGGCACAGCCGCAGCTCTCCTCTCACCCCAGAGAGAACTTCAGCAATACCAGCATTAAAATCCAAGCAAACCAGGGGCTGTGGGGCAGGGGTAGCGCAGGGGGGCCTGAGCCAAGGTGCCCAGGTTCCACTGCTGCCCGCGCTGCGCCATGGTTGGCAGGTGCAGCACCAGGGGCCAGTGCTCTGGGAACAAGGGGCGTGGGGGCCTGCCAGTGCGGCCCCAGCATAGCCAACCCGGAGTTGCTCGTGGGGGTGGGGGCGCTCGTGCTGTGGAGTCACCTGTCAGGCCTGACCAAGTTCCCCCCCCACAAGCCCGCAAGGGGGAGGGGGGTTCCCAAACTAGTTCCCTGCAGCAGGCAGTTGCCAATCAAGCCTCATGGTTGAGAGCAGGGCCCCTGCCTCTGTGGGGAACTGGCAGGAACTGGCTGGGATCAGCTGCCCCCCAGCATGCTGAAACCTTTCAGGGAGCTGCCTGGGGCTAGAAGCCTACCCAGATCCTGCTGTGTCAGCTACCTGGGTAGAATACAGCCGGCTGCGCCCCAGGGCTCCAGCCGAGGGAAGAGGCCCTCAGTGATCTAGCATGCTGGGGGGCGGATGGGCCTGGCAGCTGTAGAAACATCTCCCCCTTGTCAAGCCTAGGGAGTTAGTGGCAAGGAGTTCCACAGGAAAACGATGCCCCAAAAAGCACAGTCCACCCCCCTCCAGGGGGCGAGTGGAAATTGGACACCTCCAGGCCCCAGCTGAGCAGGCGATTGCAACAGGCAGCAGCACACGTAGGGCAAAAAGACACTAAGAGGTGAAAGTAAAAGCCACAGGTGGGTGTTTTATTCCCTAGGGATCCCCCCGACTCCGCCGCAGAGCCCCCGGCTAGAGCCTGCCTGGGTGCAGCTGCTTCTCGGCCCAAGTGCATCTGCAGCCCAGGGCGGCACTAGCAGGTGCAGCGGGAAGTGCCTTGAGCATGCAGCCTCCAGGGCTCTGCCCCACAGCCCAGGGTATGGGGAGATCCTACACACCTGCTGAGTCCCCTCCCCCTTAGACAGGGTAGGGCTGGCTGATCCCCTGGCATGCTTGAGGCTGGGGGGATCCCAGCCTGGCTCTGCAGGCAGCTCCCAGTCTGCATGGTGGGATCCTCCCAGCCCTCTCTGGAGGCAGCAGCCAGCCTGGGGAAAGCAGATTAGGAATGAGGAGGATTTAGCCGGCTCCCAGCTCTGCGCACACGCCCCAGCTGTGCCACTCGCCCTGCAGCGCAGGGCACAAAGGCACTTGGAGGAGAGGGTGGGGAGCAGAGTGTGGCTGGCACCGCAGGGCTCCAGGCGGGGCTGGAGGAGGCTCCACGAACGTTAGAGATGCAGACAAAGGTCAGGCTCCACTGGCAGCCCCCACGTACCCGCTGCCCTAGCACCTGCTGCAGCCACCGGACTCTGGCAAGGCCTGGGGTGGCCGTGCCACAGGAGCGCAGCTGGGCTCTGCTTTGCCGCAGTTCAGGTTGCCCCAGGCAAGGTGTGGGGCTGCCCCACCCCGGACAGGCAGGTGCAGCTGGGCTGCAGCTGGGGCTGGACAGCGAGGTGCCAGTCGATGGGCACCATCCTCAGACGTTCCATGCACCCCAGAGCTGTAGACGCCAGCAGGGGCAGGGTGCTCTTAACCCCTTCCAGCCTGGTGTCATGGGGGAGGAGCAGCCGCAGCTTGTTCGGGCTCCGCTCTGGCGTCACTTCCCTGGATGGTCTGCCCAGGTCCCCCGGAGACTGTGCTTGGAAACGGGCTGGGCCAGGCTGCCCCCCACCCGACTCAATCCCTTCACTCTGCCCGCTGGGCTCGGGCTGGCGGGGGGCTGCTGAATCCTCGAGTCACCCCTCCCCCAGCCCCTGCCTAGCAGGGGGGCCCGGCATGCAGCAGCCCCGACAGATGGTCCTGGTGGTAGATCAGCCCCCTGCCCTGTCCCGCTGCCACAGCGTCTCCTCCTTGCTCTGGGCCGTCCCTCGAATGGCAGGGCGGTGCAACGGACAGTGCCTGGCTGCAGGGGGGAGCAGGTCACTGGTTCTACATCTGGACTGCCCTGGGGGTCAGTCCCACTGCCTCCCAGCGTGGGTCCCCCCCTTCCCCTGCTCCCCCACAGAGCTCAGCCCTCAGGCAGAGAGGGCTGGGGGGCTTTGGGGTCCTGCTCTGGAGTCGCCCCCTGGTCACAGGGGCCTCCCCGGGGGCACGGAGCCATCAGTCGTGCGGCACCTCCCCGTCAGGCGCTGGCATCCAGCCCCGCCCCCTCTGCCCCCCAGGGGCTGGCGCCGGCTCCAGGGGGGGCGCAGGCCCCCCTGCTTACTTCACATTGAAGACCATGAGCGGGCGCTCCTCGCGCTTCTGCCAGGGGCTCTTCTTGTCACCAGGCTCGTCGCCACCCTCGGCTGGGTCAGTCAGCTCGTCCTCAGGGCTGGTCATGGAGTCCCGGCGCAGCTCGCTGGCGCTGCTGCGGGAGCTCGTGCCCCGGCTGCGGCCCCGGCGGGGGATGGTGGCGGCCCGGGCCTCGGCCATCTCGTCCAGCAGGGGCGTCAGGGAGTTGTCCTCGGGGGAGCAGATGGCTGTGCGGCTCTCGCTGCTGCTCTGCTCTGGGTCGTCAGGGAAGGCCAGCTTGGAGTAGGCGGTGGGGGCGGGGGGCCGCTCCCGCTCCTCCTTGGCCCGCTTGTGGGGCTTGGCCTCGTGGACGTCCACGCCCGAGTCCAGGCTGGCGTCGTTGCTGCGGCTCTTCTCGCTGCCCTGCAGGTCGATGTAGGAGTGGCGCACCTGGGAGGAGCGCCCGTCCAGCGAGACGAACCAGGCCCGCGGGTGGGGCTTCACCCCCAGTTCCAGCAGCTTCTTCTCCGTCAGCGCCTGCAGCTCCCCGTTCAGCTGGGCCATGGTGGACTCGTTGAACAGCACCGGGATGGTGACGGAGCCGCTGACCGAGGAGTGCGCCCCCCAGCCCTTGCCCTCCGAGTCCTCACCCTGCTGGTGCTGCAGCTGGAGCTGCTGCTGGAGTAGCTGCCGCTGCTGGTCCTGGGGCCCGAACTGGTGCGGGATGGTCATCCCGGCCTGGCCGGGCAGCCCCTCCATCTCGGGCTGGCTATCTGCCGGGCCAGCCAGGGCCTGCTCCCCGGAAGGGTAATCCGACGCCAGGCGCATGTAGTGGGCCGGGATGACCAAGGTGGGCATGACGTTGCGGTACACACTATCCTTCATGTGATCGATGGAGCCGCAGAAGATGAGCTGCCCTGGCTGGGTGAGCGAAGTGGGCCTGGCCAGGTGGTCCACAGACTGCGACAGCATGAAGTCGGGGGGCTTGGGCTCCCCCTTGTGGCCCACGTAGTGGTCAAAGGGGGGCGGCAGGGGCGGCGGGGAGGGCGGCTCCTGGAGGTAGGGCTTGCTCTCATTCCTTGAGTGCTTCCGCGGCGGCTCGGCGCCCTTGTCCTCCCCACGCTGGTGGGAGAAGCTGCGCTTGTATTCCTCCAGTAATGGGGGCTCCAACGCGCCCGGGCCGTCCATGGAGCGCGCAGCCTTGAGCGAGAAGCTCTCCCCAGGGCGCGGGTACTCCTCCTTGGGGGCGCCCCGCTGGCTCAGCGTCTCCGTGGAGGCCTTGCTGACATGCCGCAGCTTGTGTCGGAAGAACTCCTCGCGGGAACTGCCCAGCTCGCGGGAGCTGGAGAAGGCTGACTTGAGGATGGGCGTGTGTGCGTCGGTGTCGCCAGCCGACGAGGCTGTCTCCAGGTGGCTGGTGCAGATCAGGTTGAGCTGGGACATGGAGGTGGCCTGGTCTCGCTTCGAGGCATCCAGTGGCCCAGACAGCTGCAGCTTCCTGTGCTGCTGTCGGGGTTTCAGGCACCTCCGCCTGGGGAGACAGGACTCGGTTACCAGCTCCCTGGGCCAGCGCAGAGCCGCCTACCCCGAGGGGAACTCAAGGCCCGAGGGAGGGAGCCAGGGAATGGCAGGGGGCTGAGCCAGGCCTGGTACTAGCCCCCTGGCCCCGTGTAGGGCACAGAGATCAAAAGTGGGAAGGGCCAGGAGGATGCAAGGGGTGTAAGCCAGGTTAGGGGGCTGGGCTCCTGCATCTATCCCCTCCCCCACTCCCCTGGTGCCAGCCACAAAATGCCCACAGCTGCCACCCGCCGCTCCCTCCACCTGCAACGGCAGGGCAAGCTGGCCCCTCCAGCCATGCGCCACCCCCTGCTTCCACCAGAGCCCAGGCCCCCTGCAAAGGCCACGTCCCCTCGCCCAGCCAGTGGGCGGGTGCCCTGACGGGCAGGAGGAGCCTCACCTGCAGTAGTAGATGAGCAGACAGAGCAGACTCAGCACCAGCAATGCCAGCGCCCCCAGGATGGTGAGCAGGAAGATGGTGTGGTATGTGGTGATGTCCTTCATCCCCGACGCCAGCGCCACCAGCCCTAGCAAGGCAGGCAGCAGTGGGTCAGAGACAGGCACGGGAACACCGCTTCCCCCGGGGCACAGCACCACTCCTTCCCACCGGCCTGCCTGGCCGGCAGCTCCCAGCAGTCAAGCTGCTTCCTTACCGCTTCTGGAGGGGCCGAGGCAAAGCGGGGTGAGCCGGGCAGGCGGCAGTAATGGGGACCTGGCCAGGCCCTGCCGTCGGGACACTTGGGTTCTAGCCCCAGCTCCCCCCACCCGTTCCTCCATTTCCCAATCCCTCTTGTCCTCTTTGGGGAGGGGCCTGTCCTGTGCAGCACCTGGTGTGGAAGGACACGGCTCTTGGCCAGGGCCTCTAGCACTCCTGTCCCAGCAACATTGAGCAGCAGCTTGCCCTGCCCTGCCCTGCCCGCTCTGTGGGGGAAGACGCTGAGGCCTCCCTGTTCTTTGCCAGCACCCACCACCCTGCCCAGCGAGCAGCTGGCCAAGCACAGGCTCCATTTCAGGGGTGGGGGGAAATGGGAGCCAGCACCCTGGGAACGGACCCATCCCGTCTGCCCACCCCCAGCCAGGCACTGAACAATGCCCGGGGCAGGGAGCTGGCATTCCCAGCTGCTGCCTGAGTGGCATCCGCAGCACCAAGATTCAGACCAGCTGCTCCCCTGGGGGCTGCTGCCTTCCCGGTGCCCCTTCACTCCCTCCGGGGCTCCTGCCCCCTCCCCCCACCAGCAGCTGAGCTGCCCCCGGCCAGGCCCAAGGTCCACAGGGGCTGCCCGAGAGAGGCTCTGCTCCGGCTGGGGGCCCAGCACCAGACACTCTGGGGCCTGCCCCAGAAAGGGGCCCCCCACACCCTGGAGAAGCCCACAGGCCTAGAGCCATCAGGCTCCTCCACGGGGCCAGCCAGGGGCGCTGGCCGGCTCCAGTGCGGGGACGGGGGCCAGGACTGACCCACCCCAGGATTTGGTGGCCTGGGGGCTGCTCTGCCTGGGAGCCCATTGGAGCTGGGTGCAGCAGTGACAGCTGGGAGGAAGGGTCCATGCCTGGCCTGCCCACGGGGCCCTGCTTCCTGCCTCCCCATGACTTGCTCTGCTGTCCAGACGGCTCCCAGCCCTGGACCCTTCCCCTGCGGCTGGGGAGGGCATTGGGCTCCTCTCCCCAAGGCTGGGGGCAGCTGCTTCACCTGTGGTGGGGGAGGGCAGAGCGGCAGCCCAGTACCCCAGCTGGGGTGAGACGAACGTCCAGTACAGCTGGCGCCCCTCCTTCCTGATCAGCCCTGTCCCATTTCGGAGCCACAGGCCTGGGGGGCGACAAAACAGAGTCAACCGAGCCGGGAGCGAACCGGCCTCTCTGGCCCAGCATCCAGACGCGATGGGACCACTGGCCCATCTCCCCTGCTAGCCGCGCACCCTCCTTGCTGGATCAGGCCCCAGCCCACCTCGCCCCACATCCCCTCTCCCGCCATGTGTTCCGCCTCTGCCAATGGCCCCCAGCGGATGCCCCAGAGGAAGGAGTCCGGTGCCTCAGAGGAAGGAGTCCGGTTCCCTAGTCACCTCTGTCCTTGGGCAATCCTGGGCCAGGGGTGGGGCAATTCCTGTCCCAGCCCGTGCCCTGGAGCATGAGGGTGAAGAGCCTTGCCAAGGGGAGTCCTGTTTCCCTGTTCGAACCTTGCCCCATTATTGGATCCAACAATACCCTACAGCAGAGAGTTCCCCAGATTACATCCTCTTTCCTTCAACTACTCAAGGGCTCCTCAGGCCTCTCCTCCCCAAGGAACAAGCCCCACACGACGCTACCCCCTGGATGGCGCTGGCTCTTGCAGACTTGGCTCACTAGGGAGTGGCAGGCTTCTCTCTGTGCCCCAGGCTGGAGCTGAAGAGAAATTCAGTGGCAACACACTGATGGCAGGATGCTGAGCTGAGCCAAACTCAGACGTGTGAAAAGCAGGAAATGCGGCAGTAAGGCTGCCCATGCAACCTTAACTCTGCCCTCGTTCAGCAATGCCCCATAACACCCCCCTTTACTCTGCTCCCCATTCATCTCCATCTGCAGCCCATCCCCTTTGCCACAACATCCCCCTGACGTGACTGGAGCCCATGAAGGCTCACACAGAGCCAGGTCCCCAGAAAGGACAGACCATGGGCCCAACCCCAGAGCCACCTGGCAGCCTCAGATGAGTCCCGGACGCTACCTCGGTTCCCCTGCGTGCCCTGCGCCATCACCTACCGACCACGGGCACCTGCCATGGCCCCCTCGCTGCAGACGGCAGCTGTTCAAAGAGCCTCTGCCTGCTACCAACTGCCCACACCCGCCGCCAAAGGAACAGTGCAGCCTGTGCCCTGAATATGCCGGGCACCGCTCCCCCGTGCTCCCATCTAGTCCCAGCTCTGTCCCACACCTCACGCATCCTCAGAACCCAAACACAGGGCCAGCCGCAGCCTGCGCCACGCACTGCAGGGGCACCTGGCCCACCGACTGCACCACTGACGCCAGCTGGCTCCTGTCACCCCCTGGAGAACACAGGGAATGGGGCATGGCCAGCCTCTTTACTTTCCTGGGGGACAGGGAGGGGGCTCAGACCCCCTTGGTAGGGCAAGACCCCCCCCAGATCTGGGCACACACATGGGAGGGGAGAATGTGGGGCTGACAGAGGCCCCTGCCCCAACTCTCCCCCAGGCTCCCTACCACTCACCCCACACCCCTTCCCATTCTCCCACCCCTCCAGGCCCCCTAGCTTCCCTCCCCCTGCCCCTCCTCCCCCCCACCCCTCTCCTCGCTGCAGCCTCAAACCTCTCTCCCCCCACACCTCTGCCCCCAATCCCCCCTCCTCCCAGGAAGCAGCCACGCATCTCATTTTGCCCCCAAAGACTCTGATTCCATCCCCCAAACTAAACCTGCCCCCCAGGACTCACACACCATTTCGACCTGCTGCCCTCAGCCCCAAACACATTTTGCCTGAGGTGAGGGGCTGGGATTCACTCGATTGAAGGGGGGGTTCACAGCCAGGCCTGGCATTGGCACGGCTCCGGTAACAGCACAAGGCTGCAGAAGGCAACTGGTTTGGAACTCAGGAACCCCTCGGTCAAATGACTGCCAATCTGGATCACTAATGCTACCCCTCCTCAATTCCAAAGCAGTTCCACTAACCATTCTGGGTTTAGAGCAGGAAAGAGCACGTAAAAAGATGGGAGTGGAAATCTCTAGCCAGTTTTCTGTCTGGGCACCCACGTAGCATAAAAACATACATCCGTGTAACTCCTCTTCTCAGCCTGGGTCCCCAAAGATTTCAGGGGGCCACGCACCCCCCAGTAACCCTCGATGGACAGAGACCGCTCCAATCCACAGTCACAGCAACAGTTTGGTTTATCTGAGGTGTAGGGGGGAGGAATATCTCCAGCCCCCCCGACTCAGATGACTCCAAATCTGGGTCAACAGCCCCACCATGCCCCCTCCGGAGGCACCAGATTTCCAACAATCCCACTGTGTCGGTTTTAGAGAACTTAGAAAGATCAACTGTGAACCAGCTGTCTCGACACCACCACACCCGTCGCGGGGCTGATAGCTGGCCTGAAAGCCAGCATGGCACTCAATGCGGGATCCATTAACAGCCTCCCCTGACCCCCAACTCTGCCCCCTGCTCTGCTAATGCCCCGGCGTCCCGCCCCGCCGACCCCCTGCTCTGCTAATGCCCCGGCGTCCCGCCCCGCCGACCCCCAGCTCTGCTAATGCCCCGGCGTCCCGCCCCGCCGATCCCCAGCTCTGCTAATGCCCCGGCGTCCCGCCCAGCCGACCCCCAGCTCTGCTAATGCCCCGGCGTCCCGCCCCGCCGACCCCCAGCTCTGCTAATGCCCCAGCGTCCCGCCCCGCCGACCCCCCGCCCTGCTAATTCCCCCGCCCCCCCCCCCCCCGCCCCCCTGCCCACCTACCGCCCCGCCCCCCCCCCCCCCCGACCCCCTGCTCTGCAACTGCCCCGGCGCCCCCCCCCCCCGACCCCCAGCTCTGCTAAGGCCCCGGCGTCCCGCCCCGCCGTCCCCCTGCTCTGCTAATGCCCCGGCGTACCGCCCCGCCGACCCCCAGCTCTGCTACTGCCCCGGCGCCCCGCCCCGCCGCCCCCCAGCTCTGCCAATGCCCACGTCCCGCCTTGCCGACCCCCAGCTCTGCTAATGCCCCAGCGTCCCGCCCCGCCGACCCCCAGCCCTGCTAATGCCCCGGCGTCCCGCCCCGCCGCACCCCAGCTCTGCTAATGCCCCGGCGTCCCCCCCCGCCGACCCCCTGCTCTGCTAGTGCCCCGGCGTCCCGCCCCGCCGCCCCCCAGCTCTGCTAATGCCCACGTCCTGCCTTGCCGCCCCCCAGCTCTGCTAATGCCCCAGCGTCCCGCCCCGCCGACCCCCAGCTCTGCTACTGCCCCGGCGCCCCGCCCCGCCGCCCCCCAGCTCTGCTAATGCCCACGTCCTGCCTTGCCGGCGCCCGGCTCTGCTAATGCCCCGGCGTCCCGCCCCCCCGACCCCCTGCTCTGCTACTGCCCCGGCGTCCCGCCCCCCCGGCCCCCTGCTCTGCTAATGCCCCGGCGGCCCGCCCCGCCGACCCCCAGCTCTGCTAACGCCCCGGCGTCCCGCCCCGCCGATCCCCTGCTCTGCTAATGCCCCGGCGTCCCGCCCCGCCGACCCCCAGCTCTGCTAATGCCCCGGCGTCTCGCCCCGTCGACCCCCTGCTCTGCTAATGCCCACGTCCCGCCTTGCTGACCCCCAGCTCTGCTAATGCCCCAGTGTCCCGTCCCGCCAACCCCCTGCTCTGCTAATGCCCCGGCGTCTCGCCCCGTCGACCCACTGCCTTCCAGCCCTGCCCCTCAATCCTCTCCTGCAGCCCCCTGCTGCTCCCTTCTCACCCCCACCTTCTGGACTCCCAACATCTACTCCATAGGACCAGGCTGAGCCCCCCATGCTCGGTTCACTTGTGACCCAAACTGGGTTTGAGCCAAGGCCTCCCACAGGTGGCAGGCTCCCTCCCTCCACATGTGCCAGGCACCACGCCTTCCACTCCTCCCTGCCAGGCAGCCTGCCCCAGGCGGGGGCACCCCTGGAGCCAGGCTCCCTGGTCGAGGGTTGATACAGGGGCCTTGGCTGGCAGGGGAGCCCATTGTAAGTTCTGGCTGCATCTTGGAGGAGAGCAGCAGGTCTCCGAGCCAGAGCCTCCCCTGCAATCCCGCAGCCCCCTACCCACTCCCAGCGCTGCCATTCTCCACAAGCCTGGGGCCTAATGGTGCTTTATTGCCACTGAGGCAGTTTCATGGTGCTGCCAGTGGAGGTGCTCTGTGGCCACATGGTGGGAGGGGGCTGGTGTGCGGAGCAGGGCTGAGAGCAGCCGGCCCAGGGGCGAGACACTCTCTGTGCCCCTATCTGTTAATTCAATGGGATCCCAACACCTCACCCCCAGCCAGCAGTGTCTCCTGGGGCGGGAAAGGCAGCATCAGTCTGACACCTGCCATCCCCAAGCCCCCCGTTGCATGCAGACGTGTGGCACCGCCCATGGGCTGGACCCCTCCATGCTGAAACGCTGGCAGAGAGCCAGTGGGGATCCTGGGTCCCCCAAACCTCCAGGGCACCCAGCCTGGCTTTACCGCCCCCCCCCCAGAACAACGGGGCGCCCAGCCTGGCCTTACCCCCCCACCCCCGCCCGCCCCACCCCCAGCCCCAGAACAACAGGGTGCCCAGCCTGGCCTTACCCCCCCACCCCCGCCCCCCCATCCCCAGAACAACGGGGTGCCCAGCCTGGCCCTGCCCTCCCAATCCCCAGATCAATGGGGTGCCCAGACTGGCCCTGACCCCCAACCCACTGGCCCTTACCGCTCTTTGTGTCGAACCTCCAGGCTGGCACGCTAGTGGCCGTGGTGGCGCTGGTGTCGGGAGGCAGCGGGATGGACAGGTGCACGGGGCCCGACAGCTGCACCTCGGTGCCGTTGCCCGTGAAGAGGTGAACGCTGACGGCAGCGATGGGAACCAGCTCCAGCCAGGTGCTGTTGGCTGGGAGGAGAGGGGGCCGTCAGAGGGGCTCACTGCTCCCCACCCCGATCCCTGCTCCCCCCAGCCCCTCCCTCACCCCCTCACCCCGGCCCTCCCGGCCCCATACCGCTGCCGTTGCTTTCAGCCCCGATGAAGGAGGGGAAGCCCCGCATGTCGTGGGCCCCGCTAGCGGCCGTCAGGGAGGCGGAGAGCTGGCTGTAGGTGGAGCTGCGGGGCAGGCGGGCCGCCTTGCGCTGGAACTGCACCCACGGCTGGCTCTTGGCCCCTGCAACAACAACAGACGTGAGGCACCAGGCTCGCCCTGCAGGCCCCTGCTCTGCCCGGCCAGAGCCTCGGTGGGACCCCAGGGTGCCCTGGGCCTGAGCCAGCCTCATGGCTCCATCACAACCCACACACAGAGGGCCAGCGCAGGCTGCCCAGCCGAGATGGCAGCCTCTCCCCGCCCCTCCTGCGCGCATGCCCCTCACCCCATGGCAGAGGGCGGGCAGGGAACTCCCCACTGTCACTGCCTTGCTGAAGGGACCCAGCCTCTCACCCCAGCGACCTGTCCCGGGCTTCTCCCCGCAGCCCCGGACAAAGCGCCCAGCAGGGTCTACACGGAGATCTGCCAAGGCACAAGGGGCCCTCCAGGACCGGGGGCCAGACTCCAGTCCCTGCCTGGGCTGTGACGATGGCGGGCAGGTGGGTGGCTGGCGGGCAGCTTGCCCTCCAAGGGGCGGCAGACAGGCCGCTAACGTGCTTCGGGCGTCTCACCGGCTGCAGTGGCAGCTCCCAGAATCCCGTGCCAGCCGCCTCTTGCCCGGCCTGCCGCAAGGACACAGCCTGAGCCATGGTGCACTCATCCCAACACGCAGGCGAGACTACAAACGCCCCTCCCGGCCCCAGAGCCCCTGGCGGGCAGGTCTGCCCCCCAGCGAGAGGGTAGCAGGCTCACAGGCTCTCGCCCGCCACAGCTCCAACACCAATGTCACTGGGGGCTTAAAATCAACCATCTCCCTTCCCCAGAGCCCTCCCTGCCACCTCGGGCTGCGTGGGGAGGGATATGGGCAGGCCAGGCGCTGGCTGAGGGCCACAGCGACCCAAGCTACCTGGCCCATATGCCCCACCTGCTGCCCCCCAGGGTAAAGCCCAGATGGGCAGGTTCAGACACCCACAGGCCCCTCCTGCTCTCTCCAAGGGGCCCCAGCTCCCCAGCACAAGGCCAGGGGGAGCAGGTAACATTTGGTGCTGCAGCACCTCTCCCTGGTGAATCCTGGAGGCAGGCGGGGTCTCCCCCATTGTCCAGGCAGAGGGGCAGTGACTTGCCCCTAGGTCCCGCGCAGGGCAATGGTACACCAAGTAATAGAACCCAGGTGTCCTGGCTCCCCATCACCTGCTCTAACCACAGTCTCCCACGCACAGGGGAGGGGCTGGTGGGTCATGGGCCTCACCTGGTGATCCCAGCAAGATCTGCACCAAGTCCTCATAGAGGATGAGGGTGGCGGGCCGCTCCGGGAGCAGATACAGGCTGACAGAGGCATACACTGCAGAGGGACCGGACAGACACAGGGTACGTGAGCAGCAGGCGAGAGGCACGGGGCACAGCAGCTGCAACGCAGTGGGGCAGCGGGGGAATGCACTGGGAATGGGGCATGTGTTGCGGGGGGAGGGGAGCCTGGCACCCACCCATGGAGCGGGGAAGCTGGCTCAGAGCAGACACCTGGCAGGACATCGCTAATGACCCTGGCACCTGACACAGAGATGGATCGGCAGCTGGGGGGACAAGCAAGGGGGAGATAGGAGCCAGGAGCAATGCGCTGTTAGCTACTCTAGCCCCTCCCGGCAGGGGGCGCTGTGGGGAGCAGGGCAGGGTGCTGGCTGTGGGGGGAGCTCCCAGGTACCCCAGCCCCAAGCAACCGTCAGCTCCCAGCCTGGCCGCACATGTCCCGGGGCTGAGTTTGGGTCTCAGATCACAGCCCAGCCCACATGGCTGCAGTCTGAGGGGCTGGGGTGGGACATGGGCTGGAGAGAGGGAAGCCCCTGTCAGAGTCACATCATGGGACAGGCACAGCCCAAAGTAAAAGCAGCCTCCCCGAAAAACAGGGGTGCCACAGCCAACCCCTCACAGTGCAGGGCAGAGGGAGCTGGGGGACAGGGGGCTCTCCTGGGGTGACCCCCCCCCCCCCCCATCACACTCCTCCAGCTCTTCCTAAAATAATCCAGGGCGCAGCAGCTGGTGGTGGTGGTGGGGGGGGCAATTTGTATAAATAGCCCAGCTCTGCTGGGAGCGCCGGGGGGTGGAGCAGGGAGGGCGTCAGACAGATGGTGACAGCTACAACCCCAGGGGTAGCTGTGCCCAGGAATTACGCTGCCCAGCACCCAGCTCTGCCTGGGGGGCCCCTCTGCCCCCCCCCCCCGTGGAGTGAGCTGGGGGCCCAGCTGGGTGCAGGGGGGATCCCACACTGGAAGGTGGAGCTGGCGGTTGGTACCCAGGGTGGGAGGGATACGGGTAGCTGCTCGGGTTAGCTGAGTAACAGCTCGCTCACACCCACCCGCTGCCCCACACCCACTGTGCCCCTCCAGTGTGGGACAGTACCCTGTCTCATACACACACCTGCCCCCCAGATACCCCCCGCACTCCTCCCCCCTGGCCCCGCAACCCCGCCCCCCGCATGCCTCCTCCCGGCTGCGCACGTCTCCACCCCCACTGCCTCCCACATGCATTCCTGCCCCTGGCCATGCACCTCCCCACCCACCCCCCCATGCACACACCGCCCCACTGCTCCCCCCCCCCAAGGCCGCAGACACCCCCCTGCCCATGGTCCCTCCCACGCGCACACACACAGAGCTGCAGCTGGGGGCACTGATGCCCGTGTGAGGTCAGCCCACTGCCTGCAGTAAAGTCACCCCTATCGACCCCATCTGCGCCTCCTCAGTGAGCGGCCCCACAACGCCAGCCTGTCTGCGCCTCATCAACATGTGGCCTGCGGGCAGCCGCTGCTTGGCACAGAGCCCAGGCTCTCCATTGGAGACAGGACAGGGGGGTCCCAGACACCACCACAGGGACGGGGGGGGTAGACAGGGGGCACCCACCCGAAGCACCTGCAGGTGTCAGGAACTGGAAACTACTCCCCTGCCCCTGCAGCTCCTCCCCTCCCCCAGAGCCCCACACTGGGAGCAGGTCTCTGCCCCCCCAGCCCCGTGCTCTCCCCAGCGGGTGTGTCTGCCCCTCTTACCCCCATCAGCCCCTCCCGGCTGCCGTATTATTAACCTGGTGCCAGCCCTGACCCCCCCCCATTCCAATACACCCCATGGGCTGGGATGTGCCCACTGCCCCCCTCCTCTCTCTGTTGGCTGGGGGTGGGGAGAGCCAGCTAAGGGACTGTCCTCACATCCCAGGCTATCTGCAAACTACCAGCCCACTGAGGGAGTGTCCCCAAGCTCCTCAATCTCTCACCCCAATGCCTGGTGCCCAGCAGCGGGGCAGCAGCAGGCAGCACTCACATGGCAGCTTGTCGACCCGCCAGGGCACAGAGTTGGTGACGAAGCCGCGCTTGGCGGCGGTGACCAGGATCCAGGTGCCCAGGCGGTAGCTGACGGGCAGCATCCCGACGCCATCATGGTCTGTGGAGCCTGAGGCCAGTGACGTCTGGTTCCCATACACTTCCACAGCAGCCTGGGCCAGCGGGGAGAGGTCGCTGTTCTCATACACCTGGACTTTGATCAGCACCTCTGGGGAGGGGGAGAGGGGTTAGGGGGGCCAGGCCTCTGTCACAATATCCTCCCTGCCTACAGCCAGCTGGGCCCCCACCCCCCAAGTCACACCGGCCCCAACCCCACCCAGCTCCAAGCACAAGCCAGAACCCCTCGAACCCCCGCTAGAGAGAAGCCAAAGGGTGGCCAGGCCAGGGGAACCCCACTGTGCCAGCCCCACGAGCAGCACCTCTACTGGAGTTGCCCCTGGGTGTGGACGGTACATCCTGCCAGCCCTCCCCTGGCAAGGGTGTGCAGCAGCACTCAGCCCCTGGCCAGCTTCAGCCGTCTCCGTAGGCTCCTGCCCAGCCAAGAGGGGAAAGAAGTGGCAGGCCTTGGCAAGGCAGCATGGCCCAGGGGATCTCCAATAATCTCTACAGACCAGACCCCAGATGGATCAGAAGGACCTGGGCCGAGGGCAGCGCGAGCTCCCAGGGTGCCCATGCAGCAGCAGACGCCCCACGGAAACGCAGCACTTTCAGGGCCCCCTAGCAGCAGCCTTGGAGCCACAGGGAGGCTGGTGCCTCCAGCCCTGCCCGCCTGGCTCTGGAGCCCAGGAGCCACACCACCTGCACCTGGACCGGGGCTGCCGCCCTCAGCCTCGCGTGCGCCACGGCTGGAATGCCCTCTGCTGCAGGGTGCCTCTGAGCGGGATGGCAGAGTGGCTGGGATAGAGCCGGGGCCCACAACGCTGCCGGACGGCTCGCCAGGCTGGGCTGCTCGGAGCTGGACGCAAGGTGCCCTGTTGGGTTTGGCTCAGCCCATGGTAGATGCTGGGTCTGCATTTCAAATGTCCCCGGCTGCTGGGGGTCCCGATCCGTGGGGGCCTTTGCCCTCAGGGTCCATGTGATCCCCGTGCAGAGCCAGGCTCTGAGCACAGATCGTTTGGGGTGGGGCTGGGTTTCGAAGGCACACGAATCAGTGCCAGGCCGGCAGCTGTCCTGCCGGGGAGAACAGGAGAGGTCAGTGCCCATCCCCCACTGGCTGTTTTATTAGTGCCAATTGCCATGATGCTTTGCTATGGGCACTGCCCCCGGTGACTGGTTACGTAACCTGCCTCGTGTCCCCGGGACCACCCCAGTGCCCGCTGGGCTAGCGCCGCGCCCCATACGCACTGGGGGGTGGCTTTAAATTGAGACCAGAAAATCCAAGGTCCCACCCGCTCTCCGTGACTCCCAGGGCACTGTGCCAAGTGCAGGATTTGCACCCCTTCCCCCCGTGCTGTGCCGTCCACCCCAGCGCGGGGGGCTCTGCTGGGACTCTGGCGCTGGGTCTTCTGCAGGACAGACCCAGGCCGCCGGGACGGAGTGGGGGCAACACCAGGTGCTGAGATTCCCTCTCCAGACGGGCTCCGGGTTTGAGCGCGGCTGACCCCTTCCCAGCTGGGGCCATTCGAAGAGGCCCCGGAAACGCTCAGTGAAACAGCCAAGCTGAAGCTCTACCGTACACCCTGGGGAGCTACGTCAGGGCTGCGAGGCGTTGGCAGAGCCCCTCCGGCCGCGCCAGGGGAGGGAGCCCCCTTCGCTAACACCACGGGTGCTGCTCTCTGGCCCCGCTCCCAAGCAGCCTGCATGGTGGCTTTCGGGGGCTGCCATCCTCTGCATGCACAGCCGCATCTCTAGAGCCGGCTTCCCAGCACAGCCCCCTCCGCCCCCGGTGCTTTTCCGGCTGCAGCCCTCAGCCTCAGGCAGCCGGCCCAGGTTTCCGAGAGCCAGTTCCCATCACCCTGGCAACGACACCATTCACCCCCTGGCTAGGCCCTGCCCGAGTGGGGCACTCCCAGAACAGCGGGCGCTGGACTGATGGCAAAGCGCTCAGCACGGCCCCTCCCCCATGAAGCAGGAAGCAGCTTCCAGGGCCAGGCAGGCACTGCTGCCAGGGGTTGCCATGGCAGCCACAGAGGGGCCCTGGCTCTCCTCACCCGAGCCCCTGTGCCAGTGCCCTGCAGCAACGTGCCCGCCGAGCGGGGCATGTGCGTCCTCAGCCAGCCCCAGGTCTCCAGCGAGGGACAGACGCCCGCAACGTGGGGCCCTGGACTGCAGACCCCCATCTCGGCCCAGCCCCACACCCCAGGAGCTCGCACCCCCAGGGTTCAGTGTAAATGAGGGGCCTGTTCCGCCCAGACCCACCACACTCCCCGCAAGCTGCCCCGCCGGGGTGGGAGGGAGCCAATTGCTGGCACTGGGTGGGTGCAGGAGCCCCGAGGAGCCCGTACGGCCCCAGGGACGAAGCAGTGACCCGCCCAGGAGCTGCCCCAGCCTGCAGCACTGTCCCAGCCCTAGCTTCTGGAACGTTTCAATCCATCCCAGGAGGATGGCGCTTGCCACCCAGATGTCGTATTTCTGGATGACACTAAATCAAACCAAACCCACAGCACAGTGAGGCCGGGGTGTGACCCCTGGAGTGTGGCACCCAGCCCCCCTGCCGGTAAATCCAACAGCAGGTTGAGAGATGCAAGACTGGCCACTCAGCAGTGCCCTATTTCAGACGTCCCGTTGGCATCCCAGGGCCAGGACTGGCCTAGTGGTTAGTGCAGGGAGCTGGGAGCCAGGCTTGCTGGCTTCTAAGTGCAGCATTCAGGGACAGGAGTGTGCTCTGGTGGTTAGATCAGCAGACTAGGACTCAAGACTCCTCGGTTCTACCCAGCTCTGTACTGGGTGACCTTGGGCAAGTCACGGCCCAGCTCTGCGCCTCCGTTTCCCCATCTGTCAAAGCAGAATAATACTGGTCCACCCTGGGAGGGGCTTAGGCTGAAATAGCTAGTTTGCAAAGTGGCTAGAGTCAGGACCCAGGGGCGTCCCTTGGTCGCCCCCACCCACCCAAGGAAATTACCAGAACATACAGGAGGGGCTCTCCACCTGCTCACACTAACCAGCACCTGGGAAGCTAATGAGACCCCGTCTCTGGATCAGAGCCTGGCACCTTGGCACCCATCCCAGCCTGCGATCGACAAGTCCCCAGCCTCCCCTCACACCGCATCGATCGACGCCCGCCTCTCCCAGCCATGGGGGCCTGGACGTGAGGGCATTCACGCCTCCCTTGCCTGGGCTCAGAGCCCTCTCGGTTATGGGGTCCAAATGCCAATCGATTCCCAGTGCTGTTCTATTAATACACATGCCTGGAACACACAGGGCCCCCGGCCCCCCCTTAACACAACCAGCGCTGGCTCGTGCTGCAGGGCCCTCCACCAAGGCCACGGCAGAGCCCCACAGCCCAGCTTGCAGAGCCCCCCAGCCCCTCAGACTCAGACTGGGAGGAATCAGCCCAGACCAAGTCTCACCCCACCCCATGGCTGGACGCCGGCACTGACACATTCAGACAGCAAAACGTACCCCTAATTTCAGCAGTGCCTGTCACCAGCCATGACCCACGCACTGAGAGTGGGGATTCTCGCCCTCGGGCCATTGTTAAACCATGCCAAGATGTTCTTCTGCGCAATGTGCTCTGGGGGTTCTTTCGGGGCAGGTCTCTGGCCTGCACTAGCCAGGAGCTCACACTGGACAATCTCCGAACCATGCTGCTGCGACCCCCCCATATGACGCTGTGGCATAGGGTCAGCCAGCCCCAGTATTTCTGGGATCAGCTCATTTTAACTGGGTGACCCTGTGGCCCCCACATGCTGCACCCGGGGAGGTTTGAGGGCTGGGAAAAGCCCTTTCACCCCAACGCACCAAGGGGGGGCTGGGAGCCAGGACCCCGGGGTTCTCTCCCCAGCCCTGGGAGGGGGCGGGGTCTAGTGGGTTAGAGCATGGGATGGGGGGATTCCTGGGTTCTCTCCCAGCTCTGGAAGGGCATGGAGTCTAGTGGGTTAGAGCCAGGGAGGCAAGGGGCGGCTGCGAGTCAGGACTCCTGGGTTCTAGCCCCAGCTCTGGGAGGGGGTGGAGTCTAGTGGGTTAGAGCCGGAGGCTGGGAGTGGGGACCCCGAGTTGTATTCCTGGCTCTAGGAAAGGGTGGCGTCCAGCAGTCAGAGCTAGGGGCTGACAGCACCACGATGCCCAACACTGCAGAGGCGTCTGTAACCAACCCCAGGCCAGTCTGTGGACCAGCTGCGAGCCCTGCTTGCCCGGGAAAGCCCCTGGCCTCCAGCCGAACTTGCTGCAAAGCCAGGTTCGCTCGGCAGCTCAGCATCCTGTGCTCCAGGCGCCTTTCGCAGCCGCCCGGGGACCTCCAGCTCCAAAGGCCAGAGCCCACACTGGGTGCAGCCCAGGGAAAGGGCTCAGCTCCACTCAGAAACAACAGGAACCTAGACCCAGCCGTGGTGGGGGCTCAAGGGGCCATTCTGACCTGCTGGGCCGGCACCGCTCCGGGCACAACCAGCTGATGCCCTATGCACAGGGGCCCGGCTCAGCCCACACCTGGTGGAGTCTCTGCCGCCCTGGGCGCGTGATCCAACTAGGGAGGGGGGCAGGGGAAGAGTCCCTTGAGGAGCAGCAGAACCCAGCCCCCCACGCCAGCCAGCCTGCGGTGTCTGGGCCCAGATGTTCCCCAGATGGCGAGGCCGTTCAACACCAGGAATTCTAAGCAGCTGGTGCTAGTGACAAATCCCGTCAGCCGCGCCCGAGGGGGCGCCGGGGCTCCCCCACCCCCATGCATACCAGGAACAGCCGGACACATTGCAAAGGGGGGTGGGCTGGGGGCCGGAACGTCCTGCAGCCGCATACCACACACAGGCCCCGTGGCAGCTGTCAATTGCCCAGGCAGTGGTGTCAGGAGCGGGTCACTCACAGATCCCGAGGGGAGGGGGATCTCTCCTGAGCATGGGGACAGCAGAGCCTGGCATAACCCACCAGGCAGGGCTCGCATCAGTCCCACTCGTCAGTTACAGCCACAGCCTGTGGACGCTCTGCAGGCCCCCCCGAACCGCCCCCCTCAGCACAGGCTCATCGCGCTGCTGGGTTCCCGAAGGACCAAGCCCATCCCCCGTTGCCAGCGGCCCCAACCCCACTCCTGCTGGGATGAGCCCGCACCCTGGGGGGGGGGGCAGGGGTTGGCGATTGTCCCCCCCACACACACACACTCTTCATCACTCGCCTGGCGCTTCCTCCCCTGCACCGTCTGGCCCCTCCTGAAGGGTGAAATGGGCAAAGCCCAGGGACCTCCTCACGAAATGGCCCTTTGCGGGTGCCCCCCCACAGATCTGAGCCCTGCTCCAGCTCTCACTAGCCCCACTGCACGATGGGGAAACTGAGGTTCAGGGAGGGGGCATGGCAAAGGCAGGGCGAACCCAGGAATTGTGCCTCCCTCTCCTGCATTGAGCCACTAGTGCACCCCATCGCCCCGGCTCCCCATGCCCCCTGCTCTCACAACTGGACCCCACTGCCCTCCTGCCAGACTAGGGTCCGGTAAATCCAGCCATGTGCCTGGGTAGAGCCCTTGGGGGTGGCCTGTACCCCAACACTGCAGCCCCAGACTGCGCCACCCACCAGCCTGCCTGGAGCTCGGGCTCACGCCTGCTTTGCAAAGCGAGGCAGTGCCAGTCCCTGGGGGTCCTGCCCCCGACCCCAGTGCTGCGTCCCCAGAGCACCACCGCCCTAAGGCCAAGCCGCACTGCAGCCCCTCTCCCCAAGCCAAATCTCCCCCACCCCCCTCCACGCCCCCGAGGCTCCCCCAGAGCCGCCCAACCCCTTCCGCACTGAGCACGAGACTGATCCCCAGGGACGCACCAGCCTCTCGCCATCCCCCCGCGACAGCCCAACACGGGGCTGCCCCAAGGAACAGGCTGGGCAAAAACCCAACAGCTTCAAACAACAGCAGCTAAGAACGGCTTTATGCTGCGACCAGACGCTGCACAGACACCACGAGAGAGCGCAGAAGAGCCCCAGCAAACAGACAAGGCAGAACCAACGTGGGGGAAGGAAGCATCAGCTGTACAGATGCTCCCCAGGTTACACAAACCTGACTTACACAAATCTGCACTTATGGAAAAAGTCCCATAAGCTTTTTTTTGGGGGGGGGGGGGCGTAATTGTCGGGTATACGTTCCCAACTTACGCAAAATTCGACTTACGCAAGGCGTTCCGAAACGGAACGCTTGCGTAAGTCGGGGAGCGTCTGTACTAGGAAAACTGAGGCACAGGAAGATTAAGGCCAGAATTTTCACGAGTTCAGCACCCAAAATGCGCCCCAGGTCCTGAGCCTTTGAAAATCCGGCCCTACGGGACATGGTGCCAGCAAGCAGGACATAGATCCCTGACCTCCTGAGTCCAGCCCAGTGCCTTCCCACACCCCTTCTTATCCTTCCCCCCCCAGCGGGTCCCCACAGATCCACACACCCCGGCGTAAGGAGCTGTCGGCCCCTAACAGTAACACAGCAGAGTCACAAGCTGCATGGCTATCTGTAGGGCCAGACTGAGCCCTGGCGGAGGGGGACCCACTCCCTGGGATCCCTCGTGTGCTTTGCTGACTGAGTGGAAGCCCTACAGCAAAGGAGGGGCCAATGGCCCATTTGGAAGGCAACCTGGGCGTTCGCAGGGTCCCCCAGTTCCAGTTATGCCACCCCAAAGGCAGAACCAACGAGCTGAGGCCGAAGGAGGAGATTGCACCTGGATGAACTGCTGTGCACCAGGCTGTGGCTGGGCTCCACCCCAGAGATGCTGCATTTCAGCACATGCATGGGGACCAGGGCAGACAGAGCACCCAGAGCATCTCCCCAGAAGGAAACCACCCTCAGGGGAGCATCCAGGCACTGCCAGCCCTGCCCCACACAGCATCTCCATCCCCAGATCTCAGAACATGGCACCTCAGTGGAGAAGAATCATTTCACAGGGTGGGAAACCAAGGCACAGAGGGGTGGGGACCCATCCGAGGTCACCCAGTGTGCTGGTGGAAGGGTCAGGAAGGGGCCCCAGGAGCACTGATGACCAGCCCCGTGTTCAATCTACCTGGTCACAAATGGCCGGGTACACAGAGCATCACTGAAATGCAGCCACCTCTGGTGCAGAGCGCAGCTGCTGACAGACACGCAGCCCAGCGCATGCCAGCCACATGCTGCCAAGGGCTGGGCAAACACATCTGGACCCAGCAGAACGTGGGTTTGAAATTCAGGCTGGAACGTGAGCTGCTGAGCGGAGGGCAGTCCCCCCCCCCCACAGTCCCCCCCCCCCCCAACCTCCTCTCACTAGGGCCAAAGGGACCCACTCCCTTGGCATGGGGAGTCCAAGCAGCCTTCACCCTCCCGCCTGGAGAGCTTACAGCCGCTGCCACCCCTGCCAGTTCCCTCCCCATGTGAGGCAGGGGGCACCTTCCTTTTCCAGCCTGCCCCCCGCCCCAGCTGCCCAGGGTGTTGCCATCACCACATGATCTGGGAGGAAAGCAGGCAGGGACAGACAGCTAGGCCAGGCCCCCATGGCCTGGGGGGCGGGGCAGCAGCCCCAGTCGCCCAGAGCACCAGGGGTGCCTCCGTCAGGCTGAACTGTGGACTTAACGGGGTTAGGAGCTGCCCCGCGCCCTGGAGCCAGCTCTTCTGTGCCACACAGGGCCCCGGGGGGCAAACCGCTGGGTCTGTGGCTCCAGCGTGTCTGGCAGCCCCAGCCCAGAGATTGCACCCAGCAAACAGCAGCCAGCTCAGGGGAGGGGCACGCAGGTTGCACAGCACCTGGGTCCCCCACAACTCAGCACTGAAGGGAATCCCTGGGGGCTGGGATCACAGGGGGCTGCGGGTCGGGAGTGAGAGGCACTGGCAGAGCTGGAGGGACCCCAGGGCTGGGTAGCAGGGGGCTGTGGGTTGGGAATGAGGGGCACTGGCAGAGCTAGGGGGAGCCCAGGGCTGGGATAGCAGGGGGCTGCGGGTCGGGAGTGAGGGGCACCATCAGTGCGGTGGGGAGGAAGCTCCCATGACCCCTGCCTGGCTCCAGCAGGCGCTAGTGGCTCCTCGCTGCCACGGCTGGGTGTGGCTGGCAGGGCCCCCTCCCAGCCTGTGCTGGGTTTGGTTTGGGGGCCAGAGTGAGTCCCTGTGGGCCAGGGATTGGCTCTGGGACGGGCACCTGTCACTGCAGGAGGGTGGCACTGCCCCGGGCAGCCCTCAAGTCAGGGCTGGGGGGCTCCGTGCCCCTCCCCCCAGGGAATGTAACCCTGTCTGGCACGCAGCCTTAGGGGCATTTCCTGCTGCTCTGCCCCCCCCACACCCCCAAATGGGATGAGTTGGCCCAGGGCAGAACCGGGGGGGGGGGCCCACCATGAGGGGCTCTATTGAGAGACCAGATGTGGCCCCCGCACAATGTCCACAGCCCCTGTTACCCTCCATGGGGCCGGGCCCCAGCTCCTCTGCCCCCTTTCACAGCAACTGCTGCAGCCTCCGCAGGAGGAGGGTGGGCAGAGGAGCCGGCACCATGGCAACCGAGGGAGATTTCCAGGCAAGCCCCATTTCGAGGCCTCTCCTAAAGGAGCAGGAGGCAGAGCCCCACCCCCGTCCACTCCCAGTGCAGAATCCCCCCCCACCCACCCCACTGCATGACCCCCACAGATCCTGGGGACCAGCAGGGCCTGGATTCAAACAACCCCGCCCCCCCGCCCTCTGCAAACAGGCTGGGCCTGGAGAAGGGGAGGGCAGAGAAGNGGGGGGGGGGGGGGGGGGGGGGGGGGGGGGGGGGGGGGGGGGGGGGGGGGGAGGGAGGTACCTGGGCGGGAGAAGACAGATAGGAGAAGGACAAGAGAGGAGCTCTGCATTCCCGACCATCCGCATCTCTCCTGCCCCTTCGCAGGCCTGTGTCACCCCCAAATACAGCACTTCCCCCGCCTGCCACGTGGCACTTCCCTTGCTGCAGCCCCCCCTTGCTGCCCTCCAGGGCCAAGCCCCCTCGCCAGCGTCCCGGGTGCTACCAGCACCGATCAAAAGCCCTAACCTGGCAGTAGAGGGGCTGAGTGCACCGGGGGGGCAGACGCAGGCTGTAGGGAAAGCTGTCAGTGTGGGCCAGAGGGAGTGGTGGGTCTCCCCTTCCACCAGCCGGGGGCATTTAATTCTCCCCTCTCCCAATCCCGGGGCTGGATTCATACCCACAGCTCGGCCTGGGCCCCAGCCCAACCAAACTCAGTGTCAGAACAAAGGGACCCAGGCATCCGGGCAATACCCTCCTCCCAGGCGCCTGCAGAAGACCAGGCCAGGCCTGGGATGCCAAGGCCCATCCCCAAAGGGGGAACTAGCCCCAACCCACCCCCATAGGTGCATTCCCAGCCCAGAGATGCCAAGCACAGAATCCACCCGACGCTGCCTGGCCCAGCACCCCCCACAGGAGGAGCACAAAGTGCTTGGCAAACCCTCAGCTCCACATCAACCCCTAGAGCAGGAGAGGAGCTATTGACAGATGGGGAAAATGAGGCGCAAGGAGTGTCTCACCACAGAGCGAAGCCTGGAACCCAGGAGTCCTGACTCCCAACTGCTCAACAGAGCCCCTCCCCCCCAAAGCCAGCACAAGAACCCAGGGTCCCCTGCTCCAGCCCAGGGCAGGGCTGTGCCCAGGACACCCGCTAGCACTGCCCCGGCCACATGCTCAGCGGGGCTGTTCCCAGGCAGTCCTGCTCTGGCCTGCCTCTGTCCAGCACATTGAGTCGATGCCCGGGGAGCCAGCGGCGGGGCCCCGGCCTCCATCCCTGCCCTGCCAGGTCACAGCCTCTCTCCCCTGGCCCTGCTGCCAAGGGCACCCGACTCCCAGTGGTCGCAGGACCAGGCCCGGCTCTTATCCAGGCCCATTCTGGGCTAGCTCTGCAGGAGAACCCCAATCTCGGCTCCACTCCTGGGGGGACGGGGGCTCCTTTGAGCCCCAGCAGGAGGGGAAGTAGGCAGGGATGGTGCTGGTCATGGGGGGGTACAGGGGAGCCTGTCCACCGGCCCCTACTTGGGCCAAAGGGGGCAGGACATCCCGGGGATGGCTGAGAGGACGGGGGTGCAGGGAACGGGATGGGACAGCTGCGGGAAGCCTCAAGCCAGTGGACGCCGAAATACAGATGGGGCAACTAGGAGCAGGGAAGGCTCAAACCTCAGCCCTACCCCCCCCCCCCCACACACACACACACTCACATTAGGGAGACCCCATGTCAGCTGGAGATGCAGCTCCCCACAGACCCCCCTGCTGCGCTCACCCCCCTGGTCCCTCCCAGCACCCCAGACACTGGCTCTCCCGCCCTGCTCAGTGAGTCCTTGGAGGCCCTGGTGCCCATAGTAAGTTCCTCGCAGGCAGGAATAGGCCACCCTGCCCAGCATCCTCCCCCGCAGCAATGCCCCAGGGTGCCAGGGCTGTGGGGAGCTGTGCCTGCGGGCGCTGTGGTGAGGGAATAGGGCATTCCTAGCCCAGCCTAGCTGGGGGGGCGAGCATGTGACCACCGCCCCACCACTCTCCCCTTCACCTCCAGAGGCCCTGCTGTGCTGGTGAGTAGAGCCTAGTGGCTGGCGGGAGCATGGAAGTGGGGGTGCAGGACAGAAGTGCAGGCACCCTCGCCCTACAGATGCTCTGCCTGGTTCAGCAGGGGCATTTCCAAGTTGGGTGGGGGCCTCCATCCTCCAGCACTGGGCACCAGCCCTGCAGGGTCAGCCGTGATCTGGGCCTGCGACCCCTCTGCCAATCACATGGAGCCCCCCTCCCGTCCCCCCAGCATCGGGACAGACTCCCTAAAGCCCAACCCCACTTCAGGGGCAGAGGGTCGCGTCCCCTGCGGGGCTCTGGACCCCGGCCCTGCTCAGCTTGGCAAGGCTTGACCCTGCCTTTGCTGCCCCATCACCAAGGCCTCCAGGCTTATGCTGCCAGGGCACAGCACACCCCGAGCCATCCCCACCAGCAGCCCCTCCTCGCTGGCACAGCTCCACCAGCCAGGACACGCGCCAAGCGGGAGCCCAAACCTCTGCGGCACAGGACAGATGGCGCGTGATGATCCTGCCCCCAGGCTGCAAGTGGGGAAGGAGCCAATTCCCCAGCTTGGGCCCCCCGGCCCCAGCCTCTTCCCCGGCCCACCACCATCTTTGTTCCAGCCACAGCCACTTGTGTCCTCCTGGAGAAGGATCCTGGGGATTTAATGGAGCTGCTGCTAGGAAACCGGCTCTAAGCTCGCAGGACTTGGCAGCACCTGGCTCCCGGGCCAGCCTGCACATGGCCCTTCAAAAGCAGCTCCAACCTCACAGGGCTTTACCATGTAGGGTCGCCTGGGATGGACAGAGACAGATGTGTAGACAGAGGGGTGTGCAGGGGGACAGACAGACAGGGGGCGTGTACGGGGACAGCTGGATGGACAGACGGGGCGACCGGGGACGGATGGACAGAAGGGTGCGTAGGGGGACAGACAGACAGTCGGACAGAGGGGCATGTGCGGGGACAGACGGACAGGCAGATATTCGATAAAGATCGGATCAATCAGCACTGATCAGGACAATTGGGATCATTTTCTCCCCCCCCCCCCCGCAAAGCGGCTGCCTTGTGGCCAAAGCCCGCCGTGTACACGGGGTGTAAGGGCCCCAGCAGCCGGGGGGCGGAGCCGGGGACCCAACCTGGCACCAAGGCGCTGTCTCCGGCAGACAATGGTGCCATAAAAATAGCGCCGCAAAGGGAGAGAAAAACAAGGGTGGGGGGAGGGGTCCGCCCCGACTCCCCCCCCCCCCCCGTGCGTACCGGATCCACTGGCTCCCCGAGCCCCAGCCCCCCATGAACGGCCCCTGCCCCAAAGCAGAAAGAGATGCGGGCACCCCGGGCCCAGAATCCGGGCAGCAAACCCCGCCCCGCGAGGGGAAAGGGGGTTAACCCGCCAGTGGGGGGCTGGAGCGGCGGGGGAGGGGGGCTGCGGGGTGACGGCGAGGCCCGGGATGGGGGGATGCTTCCAAATCGGCCAGACGTGTCAATCCTGACCTGATTCCAGCCGGAGACACCCCGCAGCCCCCCGCAGGACCCCGCAGCCCGGGGCGCTGGGACAATGTGCACCGTGGGGCGCTGAGAGCCACTGACCCAAACTGCGAACCCTGCCTGTGATGGAACCAGCTCCAGCCCCGAGCGCTGCAGGGACCCCCCGCCCCGCCCCCCGCAGGGACCCCCAGCCCCGGCCGCTCACCCTGCGGGCTGGGCGGCTCCCCCGGAGACTTGCCCGGCGCGGGCCAGATGTTGCCCGCGAGCAGCAGCAGCAGCGGGAGGTAGCGGTCGCGGCGCCGGGGCGGCATCGTGGGAGCCGGAGCCCGCAGCATCCGCCCGGCGGGCGCTACCCGCCCATGGGCCCGGCCCCGCGCAGAGAAACGGCCCCGGCCGCCGCCGCCCGGCTCCTGGTGGGTGGGACCCGGCTCCGGATCCGCTCCGGCGCGATTGTTCCAGCACCGCGCCGCCCCCTCCCCTGCCCGGCAGGGCCAGCCCGAGCGGCCGGGCTCCCTCTGCCGGGGCTCCGCGGCACGGCCGCTCCGCCAGCCCCGCCCCCTCCCCGGCTCCCCCCCTAGATCTCCCCCGCCCAGGCTCCGCCAGCCCCCCGCCGAGTCACCTCCCTCCTTCAGTCCCAGCTCCCGCCCACTGCCTCAGCCCCCTCCCGGCTCCCCTCTGCAGCCACCCAGCTCCAGCTCCCCCTCCTCCGGACCTGGCCCTGGCCCTGTTTGTGTCCCAGGTGCTGGCTCTGCCGGTGGTGCCAGGCGCTGCACAGACACAGGGAGAGGGGTCCTGCCCCAGCGCTCCCCGTCTCAGCAGCCAGGACAGAGGTGGGTCTCTTCCCAGGGAGGGGGGCCAAGGGAAACGGCCCCCAGCACCTCCCGACTCCCAGGCCGGCCCTTCTCCAGCACTCCCCTCCCCTCAGTCTTGGGCTTGCCCAGACGGACCCCGGCCTCCCCCCCTCCCCTCTCACCCCCAGGTCAGGCTGAGGCCTGTGGGCACCTTTTGGCCCCGGGGCTCCAGCTGAGACGGGTCCTTCCCGCAGGGGAAATGGGGTTTTCTGTCCCCTGGGGGCAGTTCAAAGAGCTGGTGAATTGGGCGATATCTTCCAGCCAGCGTCCCTCCGGCTCCACTGCGCCAGGCTGCTCACAGCTTCCCCCCGCCACAAGCTGCTGCCAGGGGGTTGGAGGCGACCCCCCTTCGCTGGCACAGGCTGACTTTATTTCCCCATCTCGCTGTCTGCTTATCATAACCGTGGGGACGGTCCCCCCACCCCGCCAGCCAAGCCCTGCACAGAGCAGAGACCAGCAGAGGCCCAACTGCGGGGAGCTGATGGGGGGCCCCATGGGCCCTTCTCCCGGCTCCGCAATAACATCCTGGGCAAATGCAGCCTGCCAAGTCCTGTCGCTGCTCCCCACAGCCCTCCCCTGCCTGGGGCACGGGCCACGTGGGACAAATTAAACAAGTGCATTGGGGTGGGGCTGGGCTGAGCATGGGGCTGGGAGCCAGGACTGCTGCATTCCCTGGGCAAGGCTGCCTCTGGCCTCAGCCGTCCCAGCAGCAAAAAGGGGAGGGTCATATGCTCGGCCAAGGGTGGTAATGCCTGCCTCCCGTCCCCCCAGGCTGCCCTGGGAACCACTGAGCTCCAGAAATGTGACTGGCCCAGGTCCCACAGACCCAGGAGTCCTGCCGCCTACCCCCTGTTCTAACCACATCACCTACAAACCACTGCAGCTCGGGAGAAAGGGCACTGCCCCCGCGAGCCCCTTCCCCAAATCCGGCCTGGCCTCTAGCCCAGGGGACACACACCCAGCACGGCCCTGGCCAGGCATGCTGGGTGGGTAGTGCTGGGAGCAGCACTGTGTTCATGGCCCACTGGGCAGCAATGCCCTGGCATTGGCCACCGTGGAGCTGGGGACACCCAGGGCCGTAGGGGGAGCAGTGACCCGATGGGCTCGTCCACCTCCCGACGCTGTGAGCCCAAGCAGGGCCATGGGGCTTGCTGCAGCTTCCGACTCATCTACACTAGAGCTCCTGGCGCTGCCCCTGGCAGAGCAGAGCAGGGGCTAGTGCAGCAGTGGGGAAGGGGCTGGCTTCATGGCAACCTGACCAGCCTCACCATCTGCCCCGTTGTTTAGCAGAGGGGCCTGGGCTCAGGGCCTCCATCTTGCTGAGAGCATCGCCTGTGCCCGCTGCAGGCAGCACAGCCGGCTGGGGGGCCAGAGAGGGCAGGGCAGGGGGGCTAGGCTGCGCCAGGCCCACTCGGTGCTTCTGGGACTGGTGGGAGAGCTGGGTTAGTCTGCATGTTTCCAACTGGCTGCACAATGCGCACACACACCCTGCACGCGCACACACATGCAAACACACATGCCGCTATGCATGCACCCACCCCTACACACACACACCCCTGTGCGTGTGCACACCCCTACACACACACACAGCGCACACACACACATGCCCCTGCACATGCACACCCCCTACACACACACACCCTTGCGCGTGCACACTCCCTACACACACACCCAGTGCATGCACACACACACACATGCCCCTGCGCATGCACACCCCTACACACACACACACCCTGCGTGTGCACACATACACACACCCATCCCTGTGCATGCACACCCCCTACACACACGTGCGCACCCCCTACACATACACACACCCAGTGCACATGCACACACACACATGCAAACACACACGCCCCTATACACACAAACACACATCTGTGCATGCACACCCCTACACACACACACACACAGCGTGCCCACACACATGCCCCTACATATGCACACCCCTTACACACACACACGTCCCTGCAAGTGCACACCCCCTACACACACACACACACAGCGTGCACACACACATGCCCCTACATATGCACACCCCTTACACACACACACGCTGCTATTTGCTTCCCTGCTCCCCCAATCCCTGTGCTGTGTCATGCTCTTTGCGGTGCCATGTTTAAAACGGGCACTAACTTCCAAGGCTGCAGCCCATTGAACGTTGCCGGGAGCCCTGGCGTGGCTGGTGCTGCCCGGGAGCCAGGCTGCCTGTGCCATGCCAGGAATGTCAACGTGCTGCACGCAGACCCCCTCCCAGCCAGCTCTGCAGAGGAGGGGGAGGCTGGGAGATGAAGCCGCAGCTGCTCTGCCACCTTGTCCTGCAGCACCAGCCCTGGGAGCAGAGACGCACCTATGGGCCTGAGCAGGTGTGGGGGGGGGATAGCAGCAGGGAATTTGGGGGGTGCACTCGGGGTCTTTGCAATGCAATCCCAAAGCAATATTGTGTCAGTTCCCAGCCCCCCTGTTCCCCATGGGGCGCCTGCCAAGACCCTGGCTACATGACAGCCCTGCGCAGCGGGGGCCCGTGGTGCACCGGATCCTGTAGCCAGGTCTGTAGGTGGACACATGGGTTGGAGGCTGGTGCCCTGCCTTGGCAGCTGCAGCGTAAAGACAAGGAAGGAAGGTTCGGAAGCCCCATTATTAACCCTCCCCGTTTAGAGAGGCTGGAAGAAACCTCCCCGTTTAGAGAGGCTGGAAGAAACTGCAGCCCTGACCTCCTCCCACACCCCTCACTCCCGACCCACAACCCCCTGCCATCCCAGCCCTGGGCTCCTCCCAGCTCTGCCGGTGCCCCTCACTCCCGACCTGCAGCCCCCTGTGATCCCAGCCCTGGGCTCCCCACACTCTGCAGGTGCCCCTCCCTCCCAACATTTAACACCCACTGATATTCCCAGCCCTCCATGGCCCCTTGCATTGGCATGGGCGGCATTAGGGACATTTCCCGTAGTTGCTAACCCCGGGTGCCGCCGTTTGAGGTGCCCTGTATGAGAGTCCAGGAGCCCTCATTTCCTGGGCCCAGTTGCAGCCCCCACCCCCAGGGCTGGTGTAACCACTAGGTGAACTAGGCGGCCGCCTAGGGCGGCAAGATTTGGGGACGCCAAAAAGCGGCGCCCAAACATTTTTTTTTACACTATTGCTCCCGGTGGGGGGATGGGCCGCTCGCAGCCGCGTTAGCACCTACCTCTGCGGGCGTCCTCTGCAAACACGGGCCCCGCCGCCTCCCTCCGCCACACCCCACATCACTGCCTGCCCGCACCCCCCTGCCAGCCCAGAGCCTCCTCCTCCCCGGGCTGCCGCATCGCTCCCTAGCCCCCTCCCTCCGGCTCTGGCAGTCCCGGCCCCCCTGCCGCAGCAGCGGCTGCTGCCCAAGGGCTGCTGGCTGCAGATCGGAGCGGGTGACATCAGCCCGCCTGCAGCTGGCCCTATTGACAGCAATGCAGCGGCAGGAGGGGGCGGGGGGGAAAGGAAGAGAAGACCGTGGCCACCTGTCCACCTGCGGGAGTGGATCATGGCCCTGCCAGAGGATACAGGGTTAAAGAGCTGCAAAAGTAACCGTCCTCAGCACGTGCCACCTTCCAAGGCTTCATCCCCATCCATCCCTGCAGCCCTGTGGAGCAGGTAAATAGAGCCACATTTTTGGTGAAACTGAGGCAGAGAACAGGGACGTGACTTGCCCAAGGTCACCCGGGGAGTCATTGTCGGAGTCCTGCTTTGAACACAGGAGATCGAGGCTCCTAGTTCTGCGCTGGCTCAGACCATTAGACCAGAGGCCTTCAAACCCTGAGCTCTGCACCTGCCCACACAAGGTATTAATCTGGGATTCAGGGGCAGCACACTGCAAGTTTTCAGTGAAGAAACATGGCTGTCTTGAGCCCTTATGACTACAAGGAAAATCTTCCAAAGGTGATGGGCGTCTAGCCGACACAGTTCTGTCTGCCTGAGTCTGCAGCCAGCCTGGGACAACAGCTCTAGGAAATGCAGCAGTAACTGTTAAGTCTAATTATGACACCGTCAGAGCCAGATTTTCATGTAACATGGGTGACCAGTGGCGTGCACAACCACTGCAAGTGTGCGAGCAACTCAGGTTAAGTGCAGCTGAACCCTGGGCAGGCTGCAGCACCCAAGAGATTTTTGTTCTCCCACTGAATAACAGCAGATGCACCAGTAACTTTACTAGGTAGAAGTTTAGTGACCACATTAGGGCCATATCCTCCCCACTCCCAGCATTGGGCCAACTGCCCCTCATCATTCTCCTGATTGCTTGTATTGTTATTGATGGGAGATCTGCTGTGGACTGAGGGGTGTATATGGACCTGCCTTTGCAGGCTCAGTCCTGGCCCAGCATTTGAAATAAATTGCCCTGAGTTTCAGAAGTACTGAGAACCCTGGAGTTCCCACAGACATCGGGGGAACTGCAGGTGCTCAGCATCTCTGAAAATCAGGCCCAGAATGACACTGATGCCTCTGCCCTGGGCCAGAGCGCTCTGAGTAAGGGGCTTCAGCAGCGATTGGCGTGGGGCAGAGTAAAGCAACCAGGACAGTCATGACGGAGGCTGGAACTCTGTCCTCACCTCACACCTGTGGGGAAGACAGGCCGTCAGACGCCCCCTCCCGCCTGCACTCACTTGCCAGCCCAGGAGCAAGGAACCATTTCACTCCTTAGCACTGGGGGGAGCTGAAGCCCAGAACGGGGAAGTAACTTGCCTGAAGTCATCCAGTGAGTTGGTGCCAGGCTGGAGAATAGAAGCCAGATCCCGACTCCCAGCTCTGTGCTCTGATCCCCAAAACAGCCCTTTCCAGATCCAAGCGGGGGGGGCAGGAGGGTCTCTAGCCACGTGCAGGAGACTCAAGGCCATTTATTTTCATTACATATGTAGACTAAATAATGAAATTAATAAATTTTCAAGCCGAATGTGTATTAATTCTAATGACCAAGGCCACATTATGCAGTATTCATTTTTGAAAGTGTATGATAAGCAATGCTCCAGGAGGAGGGGGGGGGCACAAGGTGGAAGTTTTGCCTGGGTGCAAAATATCCTTGCACCAGCCGTGCCCCCCCGATTTCTGGAGGGGCTGAGCACACACTGCTCCCGCGACAGGCACCGGGAGCTGTGACCTCCCCCGGGACACCTTTGCGCAGAGGCCAATGGTGAGCCCCTTGGGCTAATGGCCCCTTGTGCCAGCTGCCAGGACTGGCGGCGGGTTTGCAGAGACAAGAGACAAATGCCCAGCCCCTGGCAGCCCAAAGCCAGGCCTAGGACTAATCCCCTCCCGCCCCCCATCACTAAGGGGCAGACCTGGCTGAGCTGACACGCAGCCCCACCCCCATTTTCCCTTGCCCACCCCCACCCCCCCGATTCGAGCTCTCTCACGCCCCGGACTCAATCCCAGCATGCAATGGTGCTGGAAAGCAATGCCTCCATCCCAGCATGCAATGGGGGGGGGTCTCCTTATTGCCACTGTGCCAAAGGGCTGAGGAAAAGCTGCTGCTCCCCAGGGACGCTGGCGTGAGGGTCCCACTGCTGCCCCCACACTACCCCACTCCCATCCAGGAGTACCCCACGCTACTCCCACATCCCATGCACCACCATCACCTGCTCCCCCGGCATGCGGGCCAGGAAAGGGCGCCCTGCACAGGGTGCTGGGAGCTCATTTATTGCACAGCAGGAAGCAGCAGGAGGGAGGCTACAATTCCCTGCTCCCCATGGCCAGGAGCGGGGCCCGTGATGCAGGAGCAGTGGGTGGGGAATGGGAGAGGCCCCCCTGTCTCCCCCAAGAGTGCAGCCGGGGGCTTGGTGCTCTGCCCTCCAAGGGTGGGGCCTCGGCAGCTGTTTGACCCCCCTAGGTGGAAATCGACATGTGGTGCTAAAGAGAGGCAGCGCCAGCCGCCAGCTCACAGGGCACCCGGCTGCGTGGGGCTGGGCAGCAGGCTCCAGGGCCAACTGCTCTGCCACATCTGGGGTGTTTCCCCCAGGGCAGATGGGCAGGGACCTCAGGGGGTTTCCAACTTCCTCTGAAGCCTTGGAGGTGGATCTGTCTCCTCGTCAATTCCCTGCTCGGTCTCCCCTGGTCTCTGCCAGCTCTGGGCTCAGCACCGGGGGCCTGGGCTGTACGGGGCAGACGAGCTGATCCAACGGCCCCTTCTGGCCTGGGATTCTGTGATGCTGTCTCAGCCCCCCCTTGAGTGCCAGGGGCAGGACTGAGATCCCAGCCAGGCGCGGCATTCCTGGGGCTGAGCCGTTGGCGTGGCGGGGGGGGAGACTTTTCTCTGGCCAGCCCTGCCTGTACCTGCTCTGGTACCAGGACACGGCCTGCCGCAGGGTACAGCCCAGGCCCCTTGGCTGGGAGGGGAGATCGCTGCGGGCTGGGGAGCTCCAGCTGGCGAGGGGCAGGGTGTGCACACTGCAGGGGGGGCAGGAGCTGTCTGTCCGTCTGGCTGGCGTAGGCATCAGCTCTGCTTCTCCTTGCTACTGAGGGACAGGCCCCAGGCATGGGCTGCACTGGCAGGAGGTAGTGACGGGAGTGCAAGTTGGGGACCAGTTTGGGGGCTGCCCCCTACTGGCCCCTCCCTGTGCATGGCTCCCCCCGTCTCATCACTTGTTAGCTCCTCCTGGTCGTCCATGGGCGGCCGGGTTCTCTTGAAAAACCCCATCTATGAGAGAGGGAACCAGTGACACCAGACCCCTGCCTAGGCCCCAGATCCCCCAACACCCCCAAACCGCCCAGCCCCCCAACATGACACAGTCCCTGAACAGCACCCCCCAACAACACCCCCCAAAAGGCCCTTCCAAATGACATACCTCCCCCAACAACCCTGTCAGGCACGTTCCCCCCAACCCCCGCAAACACCTCTCCAAAAGCATCCCCCCAGCACAACAGGCTCAATGTGCACTAGATCAGGGACCCGGGAAATATGTTTCTATAGCTGCAGCCCCACAGCTGGAGGCCACATTTCCACTCTTCCAGGGGATGAAACTTCCTCTGATTGGCTGCCTTCACCACTGCCCCGCCTCTTGGGGAAGAGCAGCCAATCAGGGCTGTGGCAGGCAGAGCTCTCCTTCCCCTCTCCTGTGAGCAATGGGGACAGGAGGGTGCCTCTGCCCCTCCCCACACCCACCTGTAGCACCCGCCTGGAAGGGGGGGGCCCACTGCAGCCCGCTGGCTGGGGCAGGGGATGTGGAGCCCCCAGGGCTGGGGGGCAGGCAGATGTGCGGTTGCTTTTATTTCTGCAGTGATAGACCCTCCCCAATATGTCTTCCAGACCCTTCTGAGCACCAAGCCAAACCCCCAGGGCACCCCCGCACTGACTGGCTGGGCCCCCCTCCCCCGGCTGGGCCAGTCTCCCTGGGCATAAGACCTGCAGGGCTAGAACCTAGGCCGGAAGCACTGCCAGGCAGCTGTAACCAGCGTGGGCTCCACTGCCAACAACTCGCTGTTGTCAAAGTTAGATTCAGGACTCACAATTTGTTAGACCGCTCTGTTTATTAGCACAGCGCTCTGCTAACACAACCAGATAATGTGAGCACCATGTAAGACTCAAACTATCTTATTTATACAGATAAAAGGGGGGCGAACTTAACAAGAAAACAAAGGAAGCAAAACTGATAAGTTTACCTGGGGCCAGACACACATCTTATTTCCTTACTAACTCTTACCAATCTTCTGTTAATGTCCCACCATTAGCATAAGTGGACTCATTGTGTTATATCTTAATGTTTCTCTTCCTGACAACTATATTTCAACATTCTTCATTCCTGCTTAAAGGAACATACAGTATTTCTTTAATCCATTCTATTTTTACAATATAATTCATTCTACTTTCACACTGTCAATGCGGATTATGGGAAGTCCTGCCTCAAGAGTTTGACAGGCAGCAGCCTCATGGCTCCTGATTGGCTCCCTACCCTATATAAACCCAAGGGGCATTCCAGGAAGTGTCCAGGCAGCAGCACAGATCTTCTATAGCTGCTCCAACACCCACCCCTGCTCTTGAACTCCTGGCTTCCGCCTTGGTTTGGCTTGAGCTTCGCCTCCTGACCCTGAAACCTGACTTGGACCCTGACCCTCAGTATCGACCCTGGCCTGGAACCCAACTATGAACTCCTCCACTCCCCCTGCTCTGCCCCTGGGGCCTGACTGCCCTTGGTGGGATCCTGACAGCTTGCCTGGACCACCCTGGCCTGGGGTGAGGTGAACGCATTACCCTGGGGGGACATGGAGGCAGCAGACCACTCTGTTGGCCTGCCCCAGAGGGCCCTGGAGATACCCAAAGGGGCTGATGTCTTCCAGGAGCTCCCCACCCTTCGAGACCGAGTGTTGTAGCTCATGACAGAGAACCAGGCTCTGCACGGGCAGTGGGACAATGTGTACAGTGGGGTGCTGAGAGCCATTGACCCAAACTGTAAACCCTGCGTGTGATGGAAACCACGTCCCAGGCACGGCGAGCACTCCCCACACCCTGAGCTCCAGGTCCGCCTCTGTGTTGCAGAGAAGCTCACTGAATCCCACCACAGTGGGCACTGGTGGATTCGGGGCAGTGGACAAAGCAGCCCATCCAGTTCAATCAAAGACGGTCCTCGACCTAGTGGGAACTATAGATGGCTCCTGCCATCGGGCCAGTGACGCAGGCGACGGTACCTCTGGAAGTTGCCATTTGGGACCATCGGACCTCCTCCAGTTTGGGACGATCTGCTCACCACACTTCCCATAATCCTTGGCATTTCATGGCTGTTGGCTCATGACCCACACATCCTTTGGCATGAGCACCAAGTTAGCCTCTGCTCCCAGTTCTTCCAGCACGTCTGCCTGCGTGCGCCATCTGACAAGCCCCAGAAACCAGACACACACCCCAGCCCTGGCCACGGGTCAGGTGGGACCAGCACCAGAGTTGGCTTTGGCGCTGTCCCCCAAACACAGCGACTGCTGTGACGTCTTCAAGAAGAACACCCCCGCACTGCACCCCAGGATTATAACTGCGCCACTGAGCTGCACCCAGGGACCAAGATGCCGTTTGGCCATATCTACGTGATGTAGTAACGCAGGTCAGCCAGCTCAGGTTCCGATCTCCAGGAGAACCCGGCCAAGGGTTTCATATGGCCATCTATCTCTCTTGCCAGGGCCCTATTCTGTTTGTTAAAAAGAAAGATGGAACCGTGCGCCTATATGTGGATTACCAGCCCTCAATCAGGTTACTCCTTCCACTCATCCCAGAACTACTAGCCTGTGTACAATCAACCCAAGTATTCAAGAAACTCAACCTACAGGGGGCTACAACCTGGTTCGGATCCACTGGGATGAGTGAAAGACTGCTTTTTGAACCCAGTACAGCCACTACGAATACCTGGTAATACCATTTGGCCTCACAAACGCCCCTGCAACATTGCAGCTCTTAGTGAACGAGGTCTTCCATGGCATTCCAGACCAGTACACCTAAATGAGATCCCCGTCTTCTCTGAGGATCCTGAGCAACATACCCAGCATGTCCGGTTGGTCCTGGAACAGCTCTGCCACCACAGCCTGTATGCAAAGCTGGAAAAGTGCAGCTTTGATCAGTGCTCTGTGAAGTTTTTGGGCTACATCTTGTCCCCCAAGGGCCTCAATGGACCCCAAGAAGGTGGGGCAGTATGAACCTGGGCACTCCCCTAAAACATCAAGGTGCTGCAACGCTTCCTGGGTTTTACTAACTTTTATAGATGCTTCATCTCTGGGTTTTCAGGCGACATTGCCCCATTGACAGTGCTTCTCTGCAAAAATACCACCTTCACCTGGGCTTTGGCGGCCCCACAAGCATTCGACCGGCTCAAGATGACCTTTGCCAGTTCCCCGACCCTGGTCCATCCCGACTAATCCTGACTGATGCCTCCAATATGGCAATTGGGGCCCTACTCTCTCAAAGACATGGTCCCCAACAGCATCTCCACTCTTGTGCCTGCTATTCACGGACGCTCACTCCAGCCGAACAAAATTACAAAACTCTACATAAGTTGCTTCTAGCCATCCAAGCGACCTTCGTAGAGTGGTGCCACTATCTGGAGGGTGCACAGTACCCAGTACAGGTCTACACAGAACATAAAAACTTGGAGTATCTCTGCTGAGCCAAAGCGTTGAACCAGAGGCAGTTTCTCTGGGCCCTGTTCTTCCCACACTTCAATTTCACCATCATGTACCACCCGAAGACTCAGACCAAGACTGCCGATGCCTTGTCCCAAAGAGGGGAATATCTCTCCATCCAGGAGTCCCCCACGTGGAGTCCCCACACGATTTTAAGCCCTGGAACTTCCTGGATGCCACAATTCCCCAAGGTCTCATGTCACTGATCCACTCAGCCACGGGGAAGGTGCCCCCTCCCAAGGAACTCAAGACAGCAGGCCAAGGCCAACACTAGGTCCAGGGTGGCTTGCTCTATGTCAAGGGCCGCTTGTATGTTCCACCAGGACCCCCCAGTTTGAGGTACTGCGGCTCTGTCTTGACTCGCCACTAGCAGGCCACCTGGGGCACCTCAAGACTCTCCGCGTGGCCGCCCACTCCTCTGGTGGCCCCGAGCGTGCACTACAGTCCACTTGACTGTTGATTCCTGTGAGACATGCACCCACACCAAGACGCTGCGCTCAAAACCCCTCGGCACCCTACTGCCTTCGGAGACCCTGTCAGGACCCTGGTGGCCATTACCCTGGACTTCACAGCTGAGCCCCCCTGTCTAAGGGGCACACTGCAGTTCTCACTCTGGTTGACCAGTTGACAAAAATGTCCCACGACATCCCCATTGTGCACCTGCCTCTGCAGAAGAGATGGCCCAGCTCCCGGTGACTTGTATCCTCTGCCTTCATGGGCTCCTGGAGAGTGACACAAGTGATCGGGGTCCACAGTTTGTGTCGTGGTTTTGCTTGGGGTCTGCACTTGCACATACACTGCCTCTCCCCGCAAACTGACGGTCAGGCCACGTGAGGGAATCAGCTGTTAGAACAATGCGTGTGCTGCTTCACGAATTTCCACCAGGACAAATGGTCGAGCCTCCTGTCCCGAGCAGAGTTTGCTTACAGCAATGCCGGCCACGTCTCCATTGGGCAGAGTCCATTCTGTGCCAACTGTGGCTTCCACCCCCATCTCCACTCAGCCATCCCCAACAACTCCACCAATCCTGCAGCCACTGACAGGGTGCAGCAGAGCCACGCGGTCCAAGAACGCAAGGCCCCCCTGGACAAGGCCGAGGAGAACTAAAAGTGGTACGCTGACTGCGGGCGTCAGGAAGGCCCGGAATTTGCCGCCGGGCAAAAAGTGTGACTCTCAGCCCTAAACCTCCACACCAGCATGTTGTAAACTGGAGCTCCGATCCCTTGAGCTACATTCCATCAGCCGGCCAATCAACCCAGCGCGTGGGACGCTTCAGTTTCCCAGATCCCTCACAGTACACCCAGGGTTTCATGTATCCTCACAGAAACCCTTTCGCTCACCAGGCTCAACCGCTGCCCTCTCCGGTGTGGGTCCAAGGACATGAGGAGGATGCGGTCCATGAGACACTGGACTTCAAAATCAGACACAGCTCCCTCTGGTGCCTCAGAGCCAGGTTGGGCTGTGGCCCAGAAGAGCAATTCTGGGAGCCCACAGCCCAAGTCCATGCCCCCAACCTGCCTTTGCTGCTGCCACTCCCAGCAGGGAGCACGCCTATAAGGGGGGAGGGGACGTAAGACCCTGCAGATCTAGTACCCAGGGCTGCAGAGCTACCAGGCAGCCGGCATCTCCAGACTGTCACCCAGCAGCAGCTGTAACCAGCCTGCCTGCCACTGCCCACGACCTGCTGTGGACACTGACCATGGGCAGTCCTGCCTCAAGGGGTCTGACAGGCTCCCCACCCTGTATAAACCCAGCCTGGATCTCCTGTAGCTGCCACACCCCTCTCCTGGCTCTGGCCTCGCCGCCTGACACCTGACTCGGCCCCTGACGCTTGGTATTGACCCTGGCCTGGAACCTGACTACGGACTTCTTGGCTACCCCCAGGTTCAGGTTTGCCCCTGCTCTGCCCGTGTGGGGATCCTGATGCCAGGAGCCCCCCGGCCTTGGCTGGACTAATCTGCCCGGGAATGGCTCTGTTCTGGCAGCTAGCACGAGCCCTGGCAGCCTCACCTTCCACAGGGCGCAGATGAAGAGGGCCAGGAGCAGGAGCCCGGCCAGCACCACCCACCAGGTGGGGATCTCCTTCTCCGCATCCGCTCACCCGCACCACCTCCGTGTGGGCCTGGGGAGGGACAGCCAGGTCAGCGCCCCACCAAGGGCGGAGAGAGACGGGGCTAGGAGGGGCCTGGGGGAAGGGCTGACCCCTCACCTCATGGTGGGAGCTGCAAGGGCGGTGCCCCACCAGCCCAAATGACCACGGTTACCATGACAACGGGCTGCCCCCGCCCCCCCGGCCAGCTCAGCAGGGGGCTCAAGGTGTCTGTTCCCCACCTCAGACCTCACGTGTGGTCTGGTACCAGGCGCCCCATGGTGCTGCCCTCTGGCCCAGGGAGCTGCAGCCGGTGCTGGACGGGGTGCTCTCGCCCACACCTCTGTGCCCTGGGGGCTGGGCCAGGCCAAAGCGCTGGCTGCACGTTCTGCCAGGGCACTGTGCCCTGGGTCTGCTCGGCTTGGCTCTCCCCACCCACAGGAGCGCCCCGTCACTGCCAGCACCCCCCAGCCCTCGGTGCAGGGCCCCAGCCCCAGGCGGAAGAGTGTCTCAGTGCCAGGAGCCAGGGCTACCATGCCAATCGGTATCTGGGGGGCAGAGTATGGGGGCACCAGCAAGGCGCTACAGGGCTAACAGAACCAGCCCCCCACAGAGCAAGGGGGCCGCAGGTGGCTCCTCCCACTGGGCGTGGCCCCTCCCCAAGGACGTACCGTGGCGTGTCCGCTGGGCAGCACTTTGGGCTGGATGCGGAAGGGCATGGCGGAGACGTTGAACCAGGCCTGCGACTGGATGATGAACTGGTCATGGGGCCACTGTGTGGGAGAGAGCCCCGGGGGGCAGCAGGAGTGGCCCAGCACTCACTGGCAGGGCTGTCGTGCTGGGGACATGCCCGGGCCTGCCAGGGGCTGAATGCCCTGCATGGGCGCTTTGGGCACCGGCAGGGCTGGGCCCAGCAGGCAGGATCTGGGATGGGCTGATCCCAGAGCAGGGGCATGAGGGAGATGTGACGACAGGCTGGACTCCACCGCCCCCCGGCCAGGCCCCACTGCCCTCTGCTCTTCTGTGGGGCCACGAGACCCCAAGGGAAGCAGGGCAGCTGGGCCTCTGCCCATCCAAAGGGAGATGACGGGGCATCTCCAAGCTCCAGGGGACTGCAGCCCAGCATGTCCTGCCCTGCAGGGAGCCCGGACTCCTGGGTTCAGACCCCAGCACAGTTCAGGGGCTGCCCAAACCCACTCAAGTGGAACGCCACGGCCCATACACACAGGGCCGAAGTCGATGTGCACTAATGCCCTGCGCAGCCCTAGGGGGGGATGGATGGGTGGGCCTGGGGGGGACCCCACTTGCCCCCCTGGGGGGGGACAGATGGGCAGACAGGGGGACGGGCAGGGGGACCTCACTCACCCCCCTGGGGGGGGACAGATGGGCAGACAGGGGGACGGATGAACGGGCAAGGAGACCCCACTCACCCAGAGGGGACACATGGGTGGGCAGGGGGGACCCCACTCGCCCCTGAGGGGGGATGGATGGGTGAGCAGGGGGACCCTGCTTGCATCAGGGCTCTGAGCTCAGCACTAATTGAATTTTTGGGTTGGGAACCAAACTGGAAAAAAACAGGGGAAAAGGAGCTTTGGGTTGAAGCAAAGCTGAAGATTTGGGGGTTTCTGACCAAAATGAGAACCCCCCCAACATTTCATTTGGGAAACACCAACCCCAAATCTCCTCCAGGGCTCCAGGCTCCCTGCTGCAGAGCCAGGGGCCATCCGGCCTCCCGGGCTTTCCCTGGCGCTCCTGAGAGGAGCCTGGCAGCCCTCGCATGGTGGGTCCGCCCCGGAGCAGGGAGCCTGCCAGCCCTGAGAGGCCGGGCACCAGCCAGTGCTCCGGGGGCTGGAGGGCTCCCTGCGCGGAGGTGTGGACTTGGGAATACCGGCAGGCTTCAAAGGGACTCTCGCCTTGGCCTGGTCAAATCTGCACCAGGGTCGACAAAACCTGTCACGTCAGCGAACGGGCGAGTGGCTGGGAAAAGTCTGACCGGCCGCGTCCCCACCTTCCTGACGCTCTGCATCCACAGAACGGAGTGGACAGTCACCATGGCCCACTGGTCCCTCTCCAGCATCTCCACCTTGCACAGCACGGCCACACAGGGCTGGCTGCTGCAGTTCTGCCACAAGACAGAGCGAGTCAGCCCTGCGCCCCCACCCCCTGCCCCTCTGCCCCCTACGACACCTGCAGGGTTTGGATCCAGAGCCTGAGGGTAGGGGTTAATTTGTCCCCATGTGACGTTACTGACATAACCTGGGACCGTAGAAATCATTGTTGCAACCACTGTTATATATTTGCACCAAATATTGTACAAAGGTTGTCGTATAAGGTGTCTGTGGAAAGGTTATGGTTTGCTGATCATGATTATGCTGTCTGTATGCATGCATCATTTTTGTAGTTGAAGTTATGAATATTGACTATATACTTGGACATCAATGTGTTTTGATCCTGAAGTAGCCTTAGTAAAGCATTTCATCAGCTTTGTGAGAAAGGAATTTGCAAGTTAAGTGCCCAATCCAGAAACACTTAACTGACAATAGACCTTGGGAGACTCCAATCCACATAAGAAGTCTTCCTCGGGACATTCAAGATGGCTACGCAGGTGGTGTCGGAGAGAAGGCTTTGGATTCTTCGACCATGGGATGCTGTTCCAAGAAGGAGGAGTGCTAGGCAGAGACGGGCTCCACCTAACGAAGAGAGGGAAGAACATCTTCGCATGCAGGCTGGCTAACAGTGAGGAGGGCTTTAAACTAGGTTCACGGGGGAAGGAGACCAAAGCCCTGAGGTAAGTGGGGAAATGGGATACCGGGAGGAAGCACAAGCAGGAGAGTGCAAGAGGGGAGGACTCCTGTCTCAGACTGAGAAAGCGGGACAATCAGCGAGTTATCTTAAGTGCCTATAACCAAATGCAAGAAGCCTGGGAAACAAGCAGGGAGAACTGGAAGTCCTGGCACAGTCAAGGAACTATGATGTCATTGGAATAACAGAGACTTGGTGGGATAACTCACATGACTGGAGCACTGTCATGGATGGATATAAACTGTTCAGGAAGGACAGGCAGGGCAGAAAAGGTGGGGGAGTTGCATTGTATGTAAGAGAGGAGTATGACTGCTCAGAGCTCCGGTATGAAACTGCAGAAAAACCTGAGAGTCTCTGGATTAAGTTTAGAAGTGTGAACAACAAGGGTGATGTCGTGGTGGGAGTCTGCTATAGACCACCAGACCAGGGGGATGAGGTGGACGAGGCTTTCTTCCGGCAACTAGCACAAGTTACTAGATCGCAGGCCCTGGTTCTCATGGGAGACTTTAATCACCCTGATATCTGCTGGGAGAGCAATACAGCGGTGCACAGACAATCCAGGAAGTTTTTGGAAAATGTAGGGGACAATTTCCTGGTGCAAGTGCTGGAGGAACCAACTAGGGGCAGAATCATAGAATCATAGAATATCAGAGTTGAAGGGACCTCAGGAGGTCTAGTCCAACCCCCTGCTCAAAGCAGGACCTAATCCCAACTAAATCATCCCAGCCAGGGCTTTGTCAAGCCTGACCTTAAAAACCTCTTGTCTGTTACAGCTGTCCCCCTGCTGCATTCCTTCCCCCCCCCCCCTTTCTGTTTGTGCTGAGTGGCCGCCCCTCCCAGCCACTGTGCTAACTAGAGTCNTTTGGAAAATGTAGGGGACAATTTCCTGGTGCAAGTGCTGGAGGAACCAACTAGGGGCAGAATCATAGAATCATAGAATATCAGAGTTGAAGGGACCTCAGGAGGTCTAGTCCAACCCCCTGCTCAAAGCAGGACCTAATCCCAACTAAATCATCCCAGCCAGGGCTTTGTCAAGCCTGACCTTAAAAACCTCTTGTCTGTTACAGCTGTCCCCCTGCTGCATTCCTTCCCCCCCCCCCCTTTCTGTTTGTGCTGAGTGGCCGCCCCTCCCAGCCACTGTGCTAACTAGAGTCACAGCATCAGAGGGGTAGCCGTGTTAGTCTGGATCTGTAAAAGCAGCAAAGAATCCTGTGGCACCTTATAGACTAACAGAGGTTTTGCAGCATGAGCTTTCGTGGGTGAATACCCACTTCTTCGGATGAAGTGGGTATTCACCCACGAAAGCTCATGCTGCAAAACCTCTGTTAGTCTATAAGGTGCCACAGGATTCTTTGCTGCTTTTAGAGTCACAGCCTGGCCCTGCTCATGGAAATGGCTTGTGCAGACTGATTGGAGCCATTGGCTCTGCCTGGGGAGGAGGCTTCTTGCTTCTTCCTTTGGTTCCTTTGTTCAGACCCAGGCTCGGTGTAGGGGGCGCTGCCCAGATATGCAAGACCTAAAGTGGCCACATAGCTGAGCATATGAGTCATACCTGTGACTTAGAACTTGCCCAGGCATGCCTGTGCTCACCTGCAGTTTTCCCTGCCTTTTCTCCTCCCCTGTATCAAGAGGAGCCAATCAAAAGTACTGGTGGGAAACTGCCTAAGTTTGCCTTTAAAACCAGACATTTTCTGATCAGACCCTTGAAGAAGGTTCGTGCTTTGCCACCTGGTCTGATCAGCTAGGGGTCTTTGGGGGGCCCTCTTCCCGCTCTCGTTTGTTTTGAGCGTACCCCCGTTTTTTAAACTCCCCTCCCACGAACAACGAATTTGCGTCTGGAGATCTCCTAATTAGTGTAAGCGAATCGAGTCCTATCTGTGTCCTCTGATGCTGAAACTGCTGTTCCTGCTGCTGCTTTGGGGATTGGTAAGGAAAAACCTCTTGCACACTCCCCTGGTTCTTACTGTTGACTTTTCTTTTCCCAGCGGGCAGACCCAAGCTAACTCCTTGGTCTGTATCTGTAATCTGCTTCTAGCTCTGCAGCATCTTTGCTGCTAGAAATAAGCCTGCTTGCAGCCACCACCAGTTAAACCACCCCCTTGGAGCTGCATCCTGGGCACACACCACTCTGCCCTCTGGAACTACTAGTATAAGGTGCATCCATTAGGTTAAGTTCAGCCTTTAGTCTAGATAAATTGTAATTTCATTTTGCATAGCTGTGGTTAAGTTAGGTTTAGAAAATTCCTTGCATCGTACTCTGTAAGTTAGGCTTAAAGAATTGTTGCATTGTGTTTTGTTACTTGCTAATTTGTGCAGTATTGGTTAAGTTAGATCATAGATAAGATTTTGCTGTGTTCTGTATAATTGTGATTAAGTCTGTCTTCCCCCATCCTCCAACCTCATTCCTCTGCCACTTTGCTCTCTCCCTCTCTCTCTCTGCTGGTTAAACTTACAACTGTCTGCTCTCTGTGTCTCCCTGAGTTTAAATCTCCCTCTGGTCTCTGCTCCACCACGTGCTCACCACGCTCCTACTGCTGCCAAACCTCAATTGTATTACTGAAGTCTAGCATAAAAACCCCATTGGTTACCCTTTTTCTCTCTAACACACCTCACATTTTACATTTATACCACTGTGACACATTTTTACCTAGAGTTGTTGGTTATTTAACACATTTGTTAGTTGGTTATATGCTGCTGTGACACTCCCTTTACCTAGAAATGGTTAGCTACCTGTTACATTTATACTTCAGTGTTAATTGGTTACCAACTGTATTGTGCCCCACTGTATTGTACCCCACTATTGAAACCCCCTATCCTATTTACTAAAAGAAACCCCTCCCCAATTGTCTACCTTAACAAACCCCATACCCCTCACTATTGAATTTTCCCTGTTTTT
>QXTE01000385.1:0-14727 GCA_003942145.1 Platysternon megacephalum | reverse complement strand
AGATTTGGTGCAACTCTAGGACCTTGGTTGCAGCAATGATCTATACGGTCACAGTTCACATCAATAACGTCACAACCCCCCCTTATAACACCGATAGACCCCGGTCGTCAGCGGACAGGATCGAACCTGGGAGCTTAGTGCATGAGCTAAAAGCCAACTGGCTATTAGCTGAGGCTATAGAGCTGAGTCATTTAATTCTCTCTCTATGTGGTCTCAGCGCCACTAGCTGGGACAGAACACCACACCCTGGTGCAACAGGAGCAGGGCCTCCCTTCCCTCAGGGCGAGGGACCTTCAGGTAGTTGCTGAGGGAGAGATCCTGCTTCCTTCTGTGCGTCTCTCCTAGGTACCAGCAGGGCTGGACGGGCCTTTTCTCACTGTGCTGTGGGGAGCAGGTCCTGGGTACTAAGAGGCTGAAGAAACTCTCAAGGATGAATTTTTTATCAGTGAATTGGGAGAAAACATAGAATCACTGCTGCTAAGCTTGGTGGGTGACAAAATACTGGCGGAGTGGTAATGACTGATGAGGAGAGCGGGGCGGCGACTTATATTCTCTGGTGGTGCCCAGGCTCCAGCAATATTCAGAGCCCAGGGGCCTGGCTCCCCCAATATTTGGGGCTGGGTCTTCCCCCCCGGCCCCACCTGCCGCCCCCACGTGCCTTCCCCGAGTGTCCCCCAGCCTCCCTTTGCTGCCCCCGCACACCTCCCCGGCCCCCGGAGCAGAGTGCCCCTGCTTCTCCTGTGCAGCTCCATGCTGCCCCCCTGCATCAACTGCCGCCTCAGGGTCCTAGTGCCCCCATTTCTCCCCTGCCAGGGAAGACTGACCCTGAGCCTGCCCTTCCCCCTCAGACCCTTCCCTTTTTTGGCGGGACCCTCCACCAGCACAGCCCCCGCCCCCCCGCCCGCCCGCAGTCACAGCTCCTGCCCCATGCTAAAATCTAAAGGTTTATTAATAAAGGGAAAAAAATATAGACAAGAACTAGAATTGGCTTCTGTGTATAGACAGTGGCTCTCGTCTTCCACAATGTGGACTCTGCTCTAACCACTAGACCCCACTCCCCTCCCAGAGCCGGGGATAGAACCCAGGAGTCCTGCGTGGTGCATTGTAGGTCTTGTCCCAGGGTCCCCGTATCAGGGGCAGGTACATGCCAGGTAGGGTGACCAGATGTCCCGTTTTTATAGGGACAGTCCTGGTTTTGGAGACTTTTTCTTATATAGGCGCCTATTACCCCCCACCTCCTGTCCTGTTTTTTCACAGTTGCTGTCTGGTCACCCTAGTGCCAGGCCCCCAGGACAGTCCATCGCCCCCTAGCCCGGGCTCTTTGCACTCCAGAAGGCAGAGCAGGGGGCGGCAGAGCCGGGACAGGATAGCAGGAGTCTAGTCCTGTCATCTGGGACATACAGCACGGGCACCTGCCCCCACCACGGCCAACTCACCGGCATCAAAGCATTGCAGGAGCACCCCCGGCACCCAGCTCCACCCCTCCAGACCCCACTCTGGGGATGGAACCCAGGCGTCCAGATCCCAACCCGGCCCCACCACCCCTCTAACCACTAGACCCTGCTCCCCTCCCAGAGCTGGGGATGGAACCCAGGAGTCCTGATCACCCAGCCCCACCCTGCTCTGACCACTAGACCCCACTCCTCCCCCTCCCCGGGCCAGCGATGGAACCCAGGTGTCCAAGGCTGGACTCGAACCTGGGGATCAGAAACCCTAGGGCCCGTTTCCCATCCCCTTGCACCAGATGGGGAAAGCAGGGAATGGTACAGCCCGAACCCCCTTTCCCCCCCCCCCGCCACAGTGGTACGTTCTAAAGGGGGCCCTTACCGCCAAGTGCGGGGCCTGCAGGGTTCCACTCTGGGGGACCAGAGGGAGCCAGCTGCCGGCGCTGCTGGAAGGGCGGAGGGGTGGGGACTGCGCAGCCATCGCGCAGCCCGGGAGCAGGGAGTCTTGGGAAACGTAGTCCCGTTCGGCCGCCTTCCCTAGGCAAGTCAATAGGAAGGGCCTTCTGGAGAACTACAAATCCCAGAAGGCTATGCGGTGAGCATGTGCTTCATGATCAGCTGGAGGCGCACGGCCTCATGGGGACCGTAGTCCCATAGGGCATCTCCATGCAAGTCAATGGGAAAAGCCTGCTGGCCTGCCTGCAGTTCCCTGCATGCGCTGCAAAGGGAATAGGAGCCTCCCCCTGCATTAAAAAAAACCACAGTTCCTCATGGGTGTTGGAGTGAAGGAAACTTCTTGTGCAGAAATCACTAGGAGCCAGGACTCCTGGGTTCGAGCCAGGGCTCTGGGAGCAAAGTGGGTTTTATCTGGGAGCCAGGACTCCTGGGTTTTTTGTTCATTATTTCTACTATCGAAAAACCTAGAGGCCCCAGGCTCAGAGCAGGGCACTATTGTGCAAGGTGCTGTACCAACACCTAAAAAGGCCATTCCTGTGCCAAAGAGGAGAGGGGACGTTTAACTGTTGATGGGGGGCAGGGAGGGGGCACAATTTAAAAGTTCCGGTGGTTTGCAGCAGGCTTCAGGACAGGTGCGCAAGAGACAAAGGAGTTTTGATTTCCAGAACTGCTTTTGATGTCATGTTTTACAATACTCTGTAATAACAGAGGGAGACTGTTCCAAAAGAGAGGTAGCAGGGAAGAAAACTGTGGTTATATGATTCATATGCGCATTAAAAATCTTAAGAAGAAAGTTGTCTTAATAGATGGTTAAGAGCTACGGCCAGTTTGTACACAGGTGGCTCTGACACTTGAAATTCTTTTTAAAAAACACTCAGAAATTATTATGGATTCTGTCATTTGCTTCTTTGATGTGCAACCTGAAAATAAAGTTCCAGGTTCAGTCCTGTGAATGAATATAATCCCAACACAACTACATACAGCTTTATTATTACAACCAAACCATGTGAGGTTTTGATCGAAAAAACATCTCTCTTTATTTTAGTGAAAATGTTGTTTGGAGCAAAGAAACAGTGTTTGCAGAATTGCATTTCTTTCCCCACTAAAAGACAAACAAACATGTTTTGTGTAGAGGTTGGCCTGGATACCCCTTGGGTTTTAATTACCCAAGTCATGCAATGGGGCCGGGGATTGCAGTGGGGGGAGGGGAGTCATGCCATGAGGCCGGGATATTGCAGTGGGGGGAGGGGAGTCATGCCATGGGGGCGGGGATTGCAGTGGGGGGAGGGGAGTCATGCAATGGGGTCGGGGGTTGCAGTGAGGCGAGGGGGAGTCATGCCATGGGGCCGGGGGTTGCAGTGGGGCGAGGGGGAGTCATGCCGTGGGGCGGGGGGGGTTCAATGGGGCGAAGGGGAGTCATGCAATGGGGCCGGGGATTGCAGTGGGGGGAGGGGAGTCATACAATGGGGTCGGGGGTTGCAGTGGGTGAGGGGGAGTCATGCCATGGGGCTGGGGGTTGCAGTGGGGCGAGGGGGAGTCATGCCATGGGGCGGGGGGTTTCAATGGGGCGAAGGGGAGTCATGCTGTGGGGCCAGTCCCCCCTGCGCACCTGGAGGTGAAGACCTTGGAGCAGCTGACGGAGGGGCTCAGGTCACACATGGCCCGGTACCCGGGGTCCCTCTCCCGCAAGCTCTCCACGTGCAGTGCGTACACGGAGAGCGCCAGCCCAAGCACACAGAGCCCGAGCCGCAGTGTCCGCTCCCAGCCCGGCGCCGCCATCGCCCGAGGCCACCGCGCATGGGCTCGCCCCCACTGGCCCGCGCGCCTGCCGATCAGCAACCGGCGCCGGCCCATTGCCCACCCCTTCGGGAGGTGGGATGGTGGAAGCAAAGGGTTCTGGGACTTGTAGTTTTATGTACCCAGTGGAGAAGTGGGAGCTATGGGGCTTATGGGAGGGGGGTGGGGTCTAGTGGTTGGAGGAGGGGAAGTTCCTGGGAGCCAACTGCAAGGGCCTATACCTAGCAACAAGGCATGCCGGCCACACCTACAGAATGGGGAAGTGTATCCAGGAAAGCAGTGACTCTGCAAGGATTTAGGGGCCAGAGTGGAGCAGCCACTCAAGATGAGCTCCCAGTGTGATGCTGTGGTGAACAGGGCTAAAGCCATCATTAGACGTAGGGGCAGAGCCGTGAGTAGGATAGGGAGGTGTAACGATGCTGGTTCTGGCGGGACCCAACTGAGAGTGCCAATTCCGGACAAATTGCTTCAAGCAAGGCAGTTAGAGCCCAAAGCTGGGGGTTTTTCCACCTCTAAGGCAAACCAAACCGGCCAAACAGAGAATACATCAGTTTTACCCACTGGCCAAGCACAAGTCACACAAGCAATTCCCTTGGACACTGCAGGTTCCCAGTATCACCGCCAGTGCCACTCGTTATAGGGATGAATGGTTATGAAACCCAATACCCCAGTAAAAGACAGACGGTTCTCTCAAAGGACCCCAAAGGACCAAGCCCCAGACCCAGGTCAATAGACCAATGAGATCTTACCCACAAATCACGCTGTTGCCAATCCTTTAGAATCTAAAATCTAACGGTTTATTCATGAAGGGAAAAAGATATAGATGAGACCTAGAATTGGTTAAGTCACAAGGTGTATCTGCCTTCTCTCAGTGGGTCGATTGTGTAGCTGATGGTCCTTAGTGGGCCATCAAGCCGGCTAGGCAGAACTGACACCAACTTGTCTGGGGTGTTCCCCGGAAGCATACCACAAGTTTGAAATACAGACATAGAGCCAATATTCATAACGTCAACTACAAACATGATACACATATACAGATAGCATAATTATAATCAGCCAATCATAACCTCTCCATAGACCCCTTCCACGACAACCTTTATACAATATTGGCTGCAAATATATAACTGTGGTCGCAACAGTGATCTATACAGTCACAGATTATGTCAATAGCGTCACAGGAGGTGACACGGCATCAGTGAGACTGATATTGGAATACTGCCTGCAGTTTTGGTGTCCTCGTTTGAAAAAAGATGTTGTGAAATTGGACATGGGGCAGCAAAGAGCCACCAATTGTTCTGAGGGTTGGAGAAAAATGCCTTCTAGTGAGTGATTGAAAGAGCTCAACCTCTTTAGCTTATCAAAAGAAGATTGAAAGGTGACTTCATTGAAGTGTTAAAGTGCCTTAATGGAGAGAAAATATTGGGTATTAAAGGGCTCTTTAATCTAGCAGAGAAAGGCATAACAAGACCCAATGGCTGGAAGGTGAAAAGAGACAAATTCATATGACAAATAAGGCACAAATATTCAACAGCGAGGATGATTCACCACAGGAACAAGTTACCAAGGGAAGTGTTGGATTCTCCATCTCTTGATGTCATTTAATGAAGACAAGATGCCTTTCTGGAATGTGTTTGCCCCAAAAGTAGCTATTGTGTCATACAGGAGGCCTGTGACATGCAGGGAGTCAGATTAGATGCTCTAATGGTCTCTTCTGGCCATAAAGTCGACTCATTTCTGAAAAACTGAGTGTAGCATTGGGAGCAGCGTCTGAGGTTTTACTGTCTAGCCGGCTTGCTTCCTAGAATGAACACTCCTTGAGTGGGGTGATCCACAGGGAGAAGCTCAAACCTTCAAAGTGCTGGGAGCCCCAGGGCTCAGGGGCTAATTAAAGGGCCCAGAGCTCCGGTTGCCACGGTGCTCCGGGCCCTTTAAATCACTGCGGGAGTCCATCTGCCGGAGCTCCGGCGGCGATTTAAAGGGCCCGGGGCTCCCCCTAGCGGCGCAGCGCTAGGGGGGGCATGTTTCGGCGGCGCGGCGCTCAGGGGGGGGTTTCGGCGGCGCGGCGCTCGGGGGGGGTTTCGGCGGCATGGTGCTCGGGGGGTGTTTCAGTGGCGCGGCGCTCGGGGTGTGTTTCGGCGGCGCAGCGCTGGGGGGGGCGTGTTTCGGCGGCGCGGCGCTCAGGGGGGTGTTTCGGCAGCGCGGCGCGCGGGGGTGTGTTTCGGCGGCGCGGCGCTCGGGGTGTGTTTCGGCGGCGCGGCGCTCAGGGGGGTGTTTCGGCAGCGCGGCGCGCGGGGGTGTGTTTCGGCGGCGCGGCGATCAGGGGGGAGGTTCGGCGGCATGGTGCTCGGGGGGTGTTTCAGTGGCGCGGCGCTGGGGGGGGGGTGTTTCGGCGGTGCAGCGCTGGGCGGGGTGTTTCGGCAGCGCTGGGCGGGGTGTTTTGGCGGTGTGGCGCTCGGGGGGTTTTTCGGTGGCGCGGTGCTCAGGGGGGTGTTTTAGCGGCACTGGGGGAGTGTTTCGGTGGCGCACCGCTCGGGGTGCTGTTTCGGCGGCACTGCTCCGAGGGGGGGTGTTTCAGCGACGCTGGGGGGGGGGGGTTTCGGCGGTGCGGTGCTCGGGGGGATGTTTCGGCGGCGTCGAGGGGGGGTGTTTCAGCGGTGCTGGGGGAGGTGTTTCGGCGGGGTGGCGCTCGGGGGGGTGTTTTGGCGGGGCGGCGTCGGGGGGGGTGTTTCAGCGACGCTGGGGGGGTGTTTTGGCGGGGCGGCGTCGGGGGGGGTGTTTCAGCGACGCTGGGGGTGGGGTGTTTCGGCGGTGCAGTGCTCGGGGGGGTGTTTTGGCGGGGCGGCGTCGGGGGGGGTGTTTCAGCGATGCTGGGGGAGGTGTTTCAGCGGTGCAGTGCTCGGGGGGGTGTTTCGGCGGTGCAGTGCTCGGGGGGGGTGTTTCAGCGACGCTGGGGGGGGGGGTGTTTCGGCGGTGCGGTGCTCGGGGGGGGTGTTTCAGCGACGCTGGGGGGGTGTTTCGGCGGTGCGGTGCTCGGGGGGGGTGTTTCAGCGACGCTGGGGGTGGGGTGTTTCGGCGGTGCAGTGCTCGGGGGGGGTGTTTCAGCGACGCTGGGGGGGTGTTTTGGCGGGGCGGCGTCGGGGGGGGTGTTTCAGCGACGCTGGGGGGGGGGGTGTTTCGGCGGTGCGGTGCTCGGGGGGGGTGTTTCAGCGACGCTGGGGGGGTGTTTCGGCGGTGCGGTGCTCGGGGGGATGTTTCGGCGGCGTCGAGGGGGGGTGTTTCAGCGGTGCTGGGGGAGGTGTTTCGGCGGCGTGGCGCTCGGGGGGGTGTTTTGGCGGGGCGGCGTCGGGGGGGGTGTTTCAGCGACGCTGGGGGGGTGTTTCGGCGGTGCGGTGCTCGGGGGGATGTTTCGGCGGCGTGGCGCTCGGGGGGTGTTTTGGCGGGGCGGCGTCGGTGGAGGTGTTTCGGCGGGGCGACGCAGCGCTTGGGAGGGGTTACAGTGGGGGGGGCAGCTTTTTTTTTTGATTGGGGCTGCAAAAAAGTTAGAGCCGGACCTGCCTTTGGGGGGTTTGTTGTCCGTTAGAACAGGAGTCAGGACTGGTGGCTTCTCGTTCTGGCTCTGCCACTGCCTTGCTGTGTAAGCCCTTGGGTAGGTCACTTCCCTCCTCTGTACCTCAGGCTCCGCCCCATCTGTCCAATGTGAACAGGGACAATTCTCGAACTCTGGGCCGTCATGAGCCTGAGTGAGATAAGGGGCGTTAAAGCCCTCTGTGAAGGAGAAAGGGGAATTTCTCGGTGTTTAGCACGGATGTAAGCAGAGTCAGGATGAGCTCTACCCTGACATCTGGTGGTGAATTATGGCGAGTGTGGAAAAGAACTTCAGGGGCTGATCTTGTTTGCATAGGCACACCCACTCCGCCTAGCATGAGCCTACAGCAGCCCAAAATGGTCACTTTGGCTGCTGTAGGATCCCCAGTTTCTCTGTTATTGGGGCAGGAAGAATAAAGTATTGTTACCATGGTTATGTGAATCAAGGCCAGTGGAACTGTTTGATGACAGAGGGACTCACCATCAACTAAGTAGCACTTGCTAGACAAGGGACATGGGTTCCAAAACCCAGTGAAGGGAGAGAGGTTGGGGATAGGTATTTGTGCCTGATGGGATGGGTTTGAAACACCAATTGCACTGTCTTCTCTCTCCACTGTTGAATGTCAGCGCTAACTTTGATCTCATTAGGAGTCTAGTTACAGACTGCTGAGCTGAATTTGCTTTGTGCCAATAGTGTACTAGCACTAGGGCTTCCCTAAGCTGAAATCACTAAAGGTACTAAGAGTTGAGATCACTGAGTGCTGTGTTAACTAGTGGGGGAGCCTGAAGCTATATTGCTAAGCTGCTGGTGGAGCGGAGCAGTTTGTGGGACGACTGGTGCAGCTCACGGGATGGATAGTGGGGGGAGGGATAGCTCAGTGGTTTGAGCATTGGCTTGCTAAACCCAGGGTTTTGAGTTCAATCCTTGAGGGGGCCACTTAGGGATCTGGGGCAAAAATTGGTCCTGCTAGTGAAGGCAGGGGGCTGGACTCGATGACCCTTCGGGGTCCCTTCCCGCTCTATGAGATAGGTATAGTGGAGTGGAGCGGCTCATGGTGAAGGTGGCAGCAGAACCCCATGGAGAGGTGGGGCAGTTGGCCTTGGACCACGTAAGGTGCCCCTTAACACCCTGCGTACCCTTTCTCCCCCCCTTCCACCCAGGCTGTGGGGGGGCAAAAACTCTGCAGCTCTGGGGCTGCACTGACCAAGGACAGAGACTCTTGGGTTGTTGGACTCAAGAGACTTTAGAGGTGTTGGACTTTTGGGACTTTGGGGTGATATTTTGGGTTGTTGGACTTAAGACCCTGAGGGGAAAAGGACACTGCCAACCTTACTTGGGGGTGGGTCTTTTGCTCATGGTTTGTATTATGAATCCCGTTTGTGGTGTTTCCCCAATATAATGCCGCATTGTTTCCCTCCTTTATTAAACTACACTCAGACTCCGTGCTTGCGAGAGGGGAAGTATTGCCTCTTAGAGGCGCCCGGGGGGTGGTATGAAATTGTCCCAGGTCACTGGGTGGGGGCTCGAGCTGGTTTTGCTTTGTGGTATTGAAACGGAACCCCTAGATACTGAACCCGGCCCTTGTTGCTGCCAACTCAGATGGGCAGAAGGGTTACACGAAGGAATTCTGAAGTTTGCTAAAATATCTAGTCTGTGGAAACAAGAAATGGTCGGGGCCAAATTTTTTAACCATTGCCTTTTTTACAGCCCATTCAGGGATGTGAGTCCCTGTCTTTTTAGGTACCTGAAGTTCTTTGCCAGCAGGAGAGAAGAGGTTCCTGCCTCCATTTTTGTGGCCTTAACAAACCAGGTGCTGTGCCCCAGTTCTCATCTGAGATCCCTGAAAAAGAACATCTTCCCATCCATTAACAAGACAGGACCTATCTTTAAAAGGGGAACAAAGAGAACCCTGGGACTTACAGACTAGCCAGCCTCACTTCCACAGCTGGAAAGATACTGGAATACATGATTAAACAATCAGTTTGTCAGCACCTACAGGATAATTTGGTTCTTAGGACTAGTGAGCATGGATTTGTCAAGAACAAATCATTCCAAACCAATCCTATTTCCTTCTTTGGCAGGGTTCCGGGCCTAGTGGAGGTGGGTAAACAGTAGATGTGATCTCTCTTGGTGTTACTAAGGCTTTTGACACAGTCCCATGGGACATTCTCACAAGCAAACGAGGGAAATGTGGTCTAGATGCAATCAGTGTCATGTGGCTGCAGAGCTGGTTGAAAGCCCAGACTCCAAGAGCCCTTCTCCATGTTTGGCTGTCCAACGGAGAGAGTGTACCTTGTGGGTCCGGCAGGGATCCATCTGGGGTCAGGTACTATTCAATATTTTCATGAATGATTTGGAAAATGGAGTGGAGAGCATGCTTCTAAAATTTGCAAATGACACCAAGCACTTTGGAGCACAGGACTGGAATTCAAAACGCCCTTAACAAATTGGAGAATTGGTCTTCTTGAGCCAAACTCCATGGCTGGGCCCCTCTCTATAGACTGGGCTGAAGTGAAACCCCAGAACCAAACACTCCTCCTCCTGGGCAGTGTGCTCCCACCTTGAATGGTCAGATGCTGCTTAGCACTGTCAGAGCAGCTTTTGCTGGGGGATTCTCCCAGCACTTTCCAATAGCAGGAAAGTATTAAATCCCCAGTTGACTGCTGGGAACAGAGCCCTAGAGGGGGGAGCAACTTGCCCAAAGTCCCACAGGAAAAGGAAAACAACCAGCAATGGAACCAATAGGAAACCCAGCAATGGAACTCAGGAGTCCTGACTCCCTGGTCCAGTCACTCCAGCGGAGCACACTCCCTCTCCAAGGCAGGGGGAGCGGACATGAGGGCCTGCTTGTAACTGCCAACTGACTCTTGTTTTCACAGCCAGCCGATCGCCCAGTGTCATCAGCCTGCCTGCTAGCTGGGCAGGGTAACTCCTCAGGTCACCACCACCCTCTCCAGCCTGCCTTGGGCTTGGAGAGTGAGGAGAAGGGCGAGGGACGACCCTGAACATCCTCCATCCATCGCTCCAGCACCAGAGCAAGTGAGTGGCATTAGGGTTCCTCGGTGGTGTCCCCTGTCTGTCTGGGGAGAGGCAGAAAGAGGGGGAGAGAATCTCTCCCAAAGGAGATTGGATTTGCAAACAGCCCCTAGGAGCCCCTCGCTCTCAGACCGGGGAGGGGCTTCTCCAGAGCCGTCTCCAGTGTGTTTGGAAAGGTCCCAGCAATGGGGCTCCCAGCCCTTCCCTTGTGGGAGACTGTTCCCCAGGCTGAGAGGGGGAACGTTGAGGGGGAGCAGATCATGCAATGATCTCCTGCCAGTGTGTGTAGCTTGCACTCCCTGTACCCTGTGGGGGGAGGAAGAGCTGCTCTGGCTGGGGCAGGGATGGGGAGGGACCAAAAAGGCTGGTTAGTGAGAGTCTGCTCCCCGCTGGGTTCCAGGATGGCCAGGCTCCTGAGGATGTTCAGGAAGAAGGCTCTGCAAGTGGCCCCAGAGCCTGAGGGAAGCAGCTGCCACCTTCCCCAGGAGCGGAGCGGCCCCTCCGTCCCCGCTGGCGGGGAAGGAGCTCCCGGCCGGGCCAGGAGGTGGAAGTGCCCAGCCTTCTGGCGCAGGAAACCCACTCCCGGCGCAGGCGCCGAGGTGGGAGCGTCACCTGCCAGGCCAAAATGGAGCTGGGCCAGGATGCGGCTGGGCAGGCAGGACCCAGCCCAGGAGCGGAACCGGGCAGGGTGGCTCTGGGGCTTCTTGTGTGGGCAGCAGCGGCCCCAGGAGCCCAGCCCCAACTTCCATCAGGAGGCATCGCCCTGCCCGGTCAGAGTGGAGGATCCCTCTGCCAGCACCAGCAGCAGCGCCTCGCACTCGATCAGCAGCTTGGCCGACGGACGCTTCTGCTTTGTTCAAGGTGAGGAGCCAGGCTGGGCTCAGGGAGGGGTGAGGAGGGGGCTGTGAACACCCTGGGCCCAGGCCCTCGAGCAGTGCTATGGGGGCGGGTCCCCAGACCAGGTGTCCGGCCTGAGCCACGTGAACCCCACTGACACTAGATGCTGCCACTTTGGTCCTTGGTGCGCCATTGGGTGCGGGGCGGGGGGGGGGGNGGTGCTCCATTGGGCGGGGGCGGGAGGCACCTCCCAGGGAGTCCAGGACAGTGTGGGGGGGTCTCTTCGCTATGGGCTCCAGAAGGAGTTGGGGGCTGACGACATCACTGAGGGGGGGAGTGTGGGGCCCGATCTGCCCTATGTCCCGGAGGTGGGAAGGGGGAACATTGTCCCAGCATGCCCCTGTCCTTCCCCCGAGTGGCAGCAGGAGTCACCCTGTCCCCTTCTCTCCCTGGTGCAGCGTCCGCCAGGGACTCCGAGGACGAGGAGGAGGAGGAGGAGGAATGGGTGGACGTGGTCACAGAGGAGGCTGCTCTCAAAAACACCCAAGAGCAGCTCCAGGGCCGAGAAAAGGTACAAACGTTCCCCAGCTGTTCTGGAACCCAGATTGTCCTGCTCCTTCCCAGCATCCCGACCCCCTGCAGAGGGTCTTGGCCCTCATGAGCCACCACCCCTAATGGGGACCTTTCTCCTCCATGATCTGGGACCCCCAAGATGGGGGTGTTTGTCACACACCAGCCGGGGTCTGAGCGAGACACGGCGCCCGGCAGCTGGAGGGTGGACAGAGACATGGGAGGGGCAGGGGTCTCCCCCGGCCGATGGTTGGGGGATGGCTGGTGCTGGAGGGCAGCTGAGGGCAGGGATTGCTGGGGCTGAAGATTGGGGAGAAGAGACGGGAGAACGAGTGGGCAGCAATCGGAGGAGCGGGAGGCAGGTGGGGGGATCCTGCTGGCTGTGTAATCTCCTCCTTGGGAAGTGTCAGTGAGGCCCAAATCTCACACGCTCCTTTGTCTCCTTTGGGTCTCACAGGAGCTCATTGAGGAGCTTCCTGATGACTCTCCACCTGGCGCTGTCCTGGCCAACTGCCTGATTGCTGTGGCCAACCTCAGGTACCGAGGCTCAACCCTCTTGCCTGGTTCCCCTAACCCCGGTGCTGCTCAGGCCCATGGCTGAGAGTCACTGCCCCTCCCACTCCCAGGTCACCTCCCAAGGGTGGCTTCTCTGGCAGAGGTGGGGGGAAGGTTCACTCCCTCTCCTGGCTGCTCTGTTCTTTTCACTCCAGTAACATTGCAATGGCTTTGGGGAGAGGCTGACTCCCAGGATCAGATACAGGAGGGGCAGCAGGGTCCAGGGAACAGGCCCTGCCACTGCCTGTCTAGGAAACCTTGGCCTTATCATTCCCGGGCTCGGTGCCTCAGTTTCCATTCTCGCCAGCCTCTGCCTATTTCCCTGCAGTTTCACGTCCGTGTTGGTGCCAGTCCCACCCCTGCACTGCACAGTCTAATACCGGCTCCTCTCTCTTGCCAGCACCATGACACCTGCCCTGGAGCCGGAGCTGGAGACCCACCTCCTCTGCGCTGCCCTGCACGCTGTCTTCACCCTGGGCACACAGACGGACACCACCCAAGTCCAGGTAGATCAGCTAAATCATGGATTGAGGAGCCAGCTGTCATCCTGCCCAAATCCTTGCTAATTGCCTGCAGTGGGATGTGAATGAGAGGGGCCAGGATACGTGTTTGGGGGTCTCACCAGTGCTTCCCAGAGACCCCTCTTCCCATCCTGTGGCAGGTGTAGCCCCACTTTCCCTAAGTCTGACCCACGGCTCTCCCTTGCTGTGCAGGATCTGACCAGGGTCATGCCAGACCTCCTGGGGAAGTCCCCAGACACCAACAAGCTCCACTACATCTTGGAGGTGAGCCCGATGAGAGGGGTGGGGGCAATTTTACCTTCACTCTTAGATCCATTTTCCAGTCTGTTCTCCTAGCCGGGCCCCCAGTGAGCGTCCTGGTCAGGGCAGTCAGTGCAATGCAGTGTCAGGCCCTTCCTCCTTGAAGGACAGAGGAAGGAGCTGGGACTTCAAGCCCGAGCTCTGCCTGGTTCTGTTGAGCACTAACCACGGGGCCCCTGGATGGCTTGGGGAGTGAGAGTCTGAACCCCTCCTGGGAGATCCAGAAGATGGTCCTCAGAGAAGAGTCCCAGGCTCGTTCCTAGAGAAACAGGAGGGCCCCAGAGAATCAGCCCTTGTCTCTGACGGGCCCCGAGATTCCTGGGAGGATTGTGCTCACACTCAGTCCCTTCACCCAACCAAGGACTTGAGAGCCAGGGAGGGGGGAGGGGTCTGCCTCCTTCCTGGTGAGCTGTTCAGGAATCAGGAGTTCAGGGAGGATGGGACCAGCCCCGACACCGAGCATTGTCCCAATGACAAGTTGTGACCTGCAGGATACAAGCATCGTCCTGGGGACAACAATCCCCTTCTAAAGCTCTGTGATCAATGAATCAGATATTCCACCCGCATACAATGTCTCAGCCCCCTGGGGATGGGGAGCGGCTCATTAGCACAACACATGCACCCGCCCATTCATCCTGAGCTGCCTCCTTTCCCCACAGCACATTAACTACTGGATGGTGTCCAGGGTGTCACGAGAGAGAGCCAGGGCCATTAGGAGCAGCGCGGCCCTGCTCACGTCCACCATCACCCTCCCTGACTTCGACGTAAGTGGCCTCTGAGCCCAGCTTCCTGACTCCAGGCGTAGGTGGGCTGGCTCCAATGGGCTGTAGGATCTGCTGCTGCAGGGGCTGTGGGTTAGGAGTGTTCGTCTTGGGGAGGCAGCGTCAGAGCAGAGAATGAGCCTGGCTTGAGTCAAGTTCTTGTCCTGGTTAAGTGGCGACTCTGGCTTTTAAGGGGAGCATGCTCCAGGTTCCTGCCTTCCTGGAGCAGCTGGGGAAGCAAGTCCTCATGGAGGGCCCTGCCCGCATCCCTGTGCTCCAGGCTCCCTTGCGGGCAGAGATAATTATGGATCTAGCTCAGGCTCCTATCCTCTAGCATCTCCTGCAGAGGGGCTGAGGGGAAGGAGAGTCCTGGCCCAGGCAGGGACTGGGAGCTGACAGAGTCCCCTCTCCCTCTCCCGTCCATTAGAACTCAGCTGACTTCCCCGAGATGGGTCACCACGTGGCACAGCTGGCTCTGTCCGTCAGTGACCCAAACGAGGACATCAGCCGGCAGGCCAGGGAGGGGGTTTACCGGCTCTACCAGCTCCTGCTGCACCAGAGGGGTAAGGAACCCAGCTGGGAAATGGCACCTGATAGACGAGTGAGACTGGGACCCCAGCCAATTTCCCTCAGACTGGCCCCGGCTGGAGGATGAGTCTCTCTCTCTCGTTCTGTGTTCTACACCCCGCCCTGCAATTCTGTTGGGCCGGGCACGCAGCGAGGACTCTGCCCACTGTGCAGCCACCGATGGGATTGGAAGGACACAAGCCCTGCAACCAGAATGACAAGTGTGTGTGTCTCTCGCTTTCCCAGACCTGACCATCCACGAGGCCGAAGACCTGTGGGTCTGGGACTGGCACCAG